>JAQIWE010000633.1:0-20454 GCA_034698565.1 Campodea plusiochaeta | reverse complement strand
AAGGTGAGATAAAATGGATTGATTGTATGGTCAATATAATATTCAGTCATAAGGGTTACCTGTTATTATACAGTTTTGATTAATATTTCAAATTTCGGAAACTTCTAGCTTCCCAATACTTATTATGCCAACAGATACGAAAAAATAATGAATATTAAGCAGTTAATGTTTTCCGTTTACGAGAATTCCATATCATCTTTAAAGAGCAGGGTCGTAGTTAGTTGTGTGGGGACCTGGGGTGATGTGGTTTAAAGCCCCCTCCCCAGATATAATAAAACGCCAGTAATTTAGGAAATGAACTATTTTGGAAAACTTCACTGACTAAAAGTGTTCTCATCAAAATTTTACCTTTTTGAGCCAATTACTGCAATTTTTGGAGTCTTTACAGCTGTTTTCTCGTACATTAATTTTTCCATTTTCTTAACCTTTTCGTTCCTTGGTTTGGGACCCATTATATTAATAATTGCTCAGGGGCAGTTTTCCTTGGTGTAATTAGGCCACTGTTAAAGAGATTATACATGCCAACAAACAAGATGTTTCTTCTGAACATTAAATATTGATTTTGAAAGTATGAACTAAAATAAGATTTAACTTGCTGTATGATGGTTTTGGTTCTAGAAAGACTATCAACGTCTCAATATATTTTATTCCCAACGTAAGCAACGTTCCCTCCCCAGCACAAATATAAGTATAATTTTCTTTACTACAAAGCAGATTTGCGTATAATTGGCAAGTCTGAAAAAAAAAAACTTTATAATTTATTCCTTCTATAAGTTTAGAATATTATATAGAACTCTCCCGTACATGAAATTAAATTTGGTTTGAAAGTTGGATTGACTGTTGAGCACATGGTGCTGTACATTCACGAAGTTATAATATGACGATGGACTGAAACTTTCAGATAAGTTTCTTTAACGTCACATCTTGTGAGAACATAATTATTTTGTTATATACAGTATACGGTATACGCATATAAATTTTTATCCCAACTTGTCTTTAACTCAACGCAATTAAAGTATTTTACTTACTTTTTTATCAATTGGTGAAAATTATCATTTTTATCAATGTAGCATAGTAGCAGTAATGCACTCTAAGACTAATTAAATGCGTATTATTATTCTACGCTTTAGTACATTATACTTTGTGACGAATTTTCAGATCTCAGAAATAATTAAAACTTAATATTATTATTATTTTCAAAACATTATTCATGCCAAATATTTAAATTCATTTCATAAACCTGTCTAACATGTGTTTTTAGTACACAATATTCTCATGTGGGTTTACTTACAGTTACAGTATATCAGCCTTCAACTACAACCATATACGAAGCTGATAAAATAATTATGTACGTAGGTGTACTTTATACTTCACTTTTAACATTTGAAAATACTTCACTTTTAACATTTAAAAGAGAGATTACAATTCACTATTTTTTATACAGGGTGATCAACATATCGCGCACCTTTTCAAATGTCTATAAAATCTGAAACACTTGGACGATTAATAAAAACGAGATGCCAAAATGAACTTTGAGTACTAAATGTTATTAATGTAACGGGGAAAGTTTTTTGAAAAATATCAAATATGTCCAAAATGACGAATTTTTTCCCTTCTGAAGGTAAAGTGATCAGCATTTCCCTCAAGTTTTCAAATTTGTATAAAATCAGAAATACTTAGAGAATTAATAGAATTGAGTTACCAAAATAAAGCAAGAATATTAAGTGTTATTAATATGGGGGAAAATCTTTTGAAAATTTACCAAATGGACTCAAAATGGAGATTCTAAAATAACAAAACCTTAAAATGAGCTCATTGATGAATTTGAAACGTTGATGAAATATTTATTTATAAAGTCAGATTGATCGTAATTCGTAATTCATGATAATGAATTTTAATCAAGTGTAAAACGTTCCACAATATTTCAGAAAAATCCATCAAGTAATTTTCATACAACATTTTTTTAAGGAAGTTGAAAAACTCCAATATAATGATATGGAAGCATTTGCTTCTCAGGAGATTCTAATAAGATAATTTATTGCTCAAAAAGTACTAAATTTATTTTTTATATTTTATTTTACGGAATGTTTTATACTGGAATGAAGTTCACCACAGTAAATTATTAGATTTCTGACTTCATTAATAATTTTTTTATCAGCGATTCAAATAATAAAAAGACTGTTCTATAGAGGTTAACAAAAATGGCCCCCATTTTGGAGTAATTTTTAATTTTTCAAATAACTTTCACGATTTACAGAATATAATAGTCCTACTTCAATTTGGTTATTCACTTTTATTAATCCTATAACTAGTTCAGATTTTATACAAATTTGAAAAGGTGCGCGATATGTTGATCACCCTGTATTAAGTTGCATTAGTATTTGTACAGTAATTATATAAAATATAGTTGCTGCAGGGTAATGCATTTGTGCTCTTTCAATAAGGTATAACAGTACAGAATAGAACCATTTGAAGTTCTCATTATTTGTTTTGTTATTTTTTAGAAGATTTATTTCAAATTGAAAATAGCATTGCTAGGGGCTCCGTGTCAGCGTCTGCTATCAATGCTATTTACCTGGCACTTGCCTCCCCCCCCCCCTCTATCCAGCAGACGTGGTAATATGAGATTTCACCAATATATAGGATAATATACTTTTCAATGTGTAAAAATAAAAATTATTGATATTCTGCAAAACCAAATGAAAATGTCAATGTTGATTTTTTCCTTTTACTTGAAACAGCGTATTATTTCATCCAAAACTTATTCTAATCTCAAAATACGTGTACGATTTGAGACGATAACCAAATCGTCTACAAAAGCTAAAATGTTGCTCTATTATCGAATTATTTGATTGAATTAATTTTAGAATAAGTGTTACTTACTGCTTTCTTTAAAATCACTTATATTATATATAAACGTAACTCACTTATATATCAAATGAATAACATGGCGAGCAAAGATCTTCTTGAACTTTGAACGCCAAAAAATTCCATGTTTTCGAAATTCCTATATTATGTCTATAACAAATAATAATCCGATACAACACTATACCTGTTCTCGTCAGATTCTGAATGTCAACAAAAATAAATAAATTGAAAAAAATACTGAAAGCTTTCAGAGTTTATTCTGTTTCATAAGTTTTGACTGGGCTATACTTGAACAAGCATTATTACGAGATTCAAAATTATGTTGCTGTTTGTTTCATAAATTTATGGAGCCACTTAAGAAAATTTTGATAGATATTAACATCTGTTAGTTTATTTCCATTTTATAAAGTAAATAACAACAATAACATTTTGGGATACCTTATTTGAAAGAATGAAATTAGCAGTAAAATACATTGTTATCTATTGAAAGTAGTGTAAAATCACATTGAATCACATTGCATCAATTGAAAATTAATTTTGAAACAAATGTTTAACCTAAAAGAACTGCAATGTATTGTGAAATAAAATCTGCCTTAGAGTTCTTATTATTTTATTATTAAATATGAAAAGAACTCTAAGGCAGATTTTATTTCACAAAATGTTTAACCTTTTCAAGTTACAATAATATTAAACTGTTTCAGGTTGTTGGAGTGATGTCCGTTTTCTTCATCTGCGTCTCCATCTTATCATTCTGTCTGAAGACGCATCCTAACATGCGAGTGCCTCGGATCGCGAATGTGACAGTGACCGGAGCCAACAACCAATCGTATTGGACGTTAGATAAAGAGCGCACTGATGCACACGAAGCGTTCTTTTACGTCGAACTTGTGTGTAATGCGTGGTTCTCTTTCGAAATAGGGATTAGATTTATCGTGAGTCCCAATAAATTCATTTTTATGCGTTCGCCAGTGAACATGATTGACTTTGTGGCAACGCTAAGTTTCTACATCGACATTTTGCTTCAAGCTATAACGCAGAACATGGACAACGCGGATATACTTGAGTTTTTTAGTATCATCAGAATTTTAAGGCTGTTTAAATTGACCCGTCATTCCCCCGGGTTGAAGATTTTGATTCATACTTTTAAAGCGTCTGCTAAAGAACTCACGCTACTAGTGTTCTTCCTCATGCTTGGAATTGTTATATTCGCCAGCTTAGTTTACTACGCAGAGAGATTGCAGGTAAGAAATTAACTAATATTCGAACCATTTTTTTTAATGGTTGTGATTATTTGTTGTAAGTTGTGATTGATTTTCATAAAAATGTAAAATACCACAAGACCTATCAATATTTTTCTCATAATTTATTTACTATATGTAAGGTGTATATATGTCTACTTATTTCATCACATCACATTAGCTTTATGAGCAGAGTTCAGAAAAGCGTGTAGAATGTATAGCTGACTTGACATAGGTATTTAACAATAATTTAAATTATTTCTATTAGCCTGCTGAGCAGTATAGTTAAACTCCTTCTTGTGGATGTATACTTTTTAACCATCTGTAGTTTGCAGAATATGTGCACAATCCGCACAATCTAAAAAAGTTTCACACAGCGTTTCTACTGGTAGACATATCTATCAGACTGTCTTGAATTTATATTTGTTGAACTTTTCTTCTTTTTGTATACACTCTTTCACAATCTGTCATTTCTGTACACATTCTTTGACTGTCGTTTCTTTTGGTAAATACAGATATTCCGTCTTCTATATCCCCCTTTCAGTTTTCAGATCATTCATTTTCAATACTATATAACTCCCCCCTTTTACCATTTGCTTTATATTTTCTTACATTCAACTTTTCCTTCAAGTTTTTCTCTTCTCCAAGTGTACTTCGCTGATGTGCTTTTTCTCCTTCCGTCGTATATATACTTGTATTTGGAGATATAAATGTTGAGTAGCTCTACTTTTTATTATTGTTATTTTACCTGATTTAGGTTTCCGCTGCTTTATATAGAAGATGATTTCAAGAGATTTTTTAGATTTCCTTAACCTTAAACAGTCCCGTAATCAGAAAGTATTTTGTATTATGATTCTTTATTTCTTTCGTCATACTGACTTAAAAGCTACACAGATTATATACATTCAACTGAAAGTTAATAAACTATACTTTTTTATACAGGCAGTTCCTGTCCCGTGAGTCATTTCTCTGTACGAATGTATCCACATAGTCCATTTGAAAATAACCTCATTTACAAAATTTCCTTGCTGTATGATTACAAGATATTTCATTGTAAAAACAAATCCATAATTTTCACCCATTGTAATAGAAAATCTACAATTTTTCCTTGTGTGAATAATTTATTTTTCGAATTGGAAATAGAAATTGGAAACAGTTGGAAATACCACATGCATGTACATAATTAGCAGAACTTCACAATTTGTACAAACTGTTAACAAATATCTATATTAATTTTGACAGAAATCATAAAGTAAGTTTATTTTCCACTGTATAAGGCTGTTAACCTGTTTACAGAATTATACACAACATAAAATATGTTTTCTTTACAAAAATTGGTTTGAATACCCAACACAAAAATTTTACATTGAGAATAAATAAAAATATTACTGTATATACGTAAAATAATACTTTCTATAAGGTACAACACAAAAATAGAAAAAAGGAACAAAAAATATAAAATACAAAATGTAGTTAATAAATATTGTAATTCCAGATTTGACGTAAGGAGATATAATAAAATTAATATCTTTGGACCATTCCATTCCAGTATCTCCTTACGTCAAATGTTAACGTCCAGCTTCATCATGAAAATTTACATGTAATTCTAGACTTGTCAATTATGAATATACAGCGTGACCAAAAGTTTTTGAACCGATTTGTATACAGTAATTTCTCAAAAACTGTTAGAGCTAGAAACATGATTCTTTCAGCAAACGAAAGTTCTGTCTTCGCTCTTTCTGCAGATATATAATATTATGTATCTACATAGTCTGATGCCACCGGTATTGCCAATTTACGAAATCGTTCCACAAATAAAAGTTGTAAAACGAATAAACGAGGGAAAAAAGGAATTTTTAATAATAGAAAGAAGTCAGATTTTTATTTTTGAATGGAAATTTCAATTATGGTCTCTGTCTTGATCCGTCACAGCATGAAATGGTTTTCACAATTTTGAAAGGGTTCTTCAATTCCAATTTTGAGAGAATTTACCCAGGGCCGTATTACCCATTAGGCAATGAAGGCCATGGCCTAGGGCCCCGCACTCGGAAAGGGCCCCGCACTCTTAAAAAAGAATGAAAGAGATGTAAAAAGGGTAATTGAGAAAAAGAGGTTGAAATAGATCAATCTTGCCTGCACGCTTCATAGAACTTTAATATAGAAGTAAATATGATGCATCTTCATAGGCTTAATCTTCATTTATTCTGTAATAGACGTTCGTATTTATTTAATTTTGCATTTAATGCTCAGAATTTGTTCGTGGTATTTTGAATATTCAAACCAAAAATTTTATTCTCCGCCACCGTGGACGTTTGGATTTAGGAGGAACTCAAAGGGCTTGCTTTTATTATCAGTTGCCGTAGTTAACAAAAGGGATAAATTTTTTGAAATATTAAAATAGAAAGTCCTTTAAAAATGGCAGCAGTTATTTCAAATTATGATATTTTCGATAAAACAATTCGCCTTAATGTAAAAGAAGTGATGAAAAACTTAAAAATTTCGAGCTCGCGCTCGGCCTCACAATACTTTATTTTCAAATACCACTGTTTTGCTCTCTTTGTCCGTTTTAGCATGTTGAAGCGACTTTCTCGGATTTGTGTTATAGGTGCTTGTAACTTAACGTTAACTGATCTAATAGTTTTTGGAAGAAACTCCTTATATTTCATAAGCTCATAGATCTCAAAATTCTATTAGCAGATTTGTTTTTATCTATTTACATTAATAATAAATTTTGCCACTTCAAATATTATAATTTACTACAGGGATTCACTGAGATATTTGGCCTAGGGCCCCGCAAAACCTTAATACGGCTCTGAATTTACCCAAAACAACAGTTATCAGGCATTTCAAATGAAACTGTTTCTCACAAGAATGAAGGAAATTTGTAAGTTACAAAGTTATTTACCAACCGTCCTACGATGAAGGAATACCATAAACAACAAAAACACAACCTGCAACATTTTACGAATTATTTTATTTTTTATTTTGTTCTCAATCTGCAACTTTTATTTCCGGAACGTTCTTGTAAATCAGCGATGGAGGTGACGTCATACTACGTAGATCCATAAAATATACACCGATAGAAAGATCGAAGGCTGAGTTTTAATTTGCTACAAAAATCAAGTCTACAGCCTTAACATTTTTTTTTTTTTTTTTAGAAATTGCTGTTTTTGACCACCCTGTATGATACTTATTATACAGAACGTTTCTAATAAATGTAATTGAGTGAAAGCAGCTGAAACTCCAGCATATGTTAACGATAAACTCCGTCGATTACCCAAGGTTACATCATAAATATAAATGAGAAATGACAAGAACCACTTTTATTGAGTAGCTAAAGATTATCAGTGTTATAGTATCCAGTTATATTCTTAACATCTAATCATTGTTTTCAAACCGGAGAGTATAATATAATTTCCCTGGTGACTCCAAACTTTCACCAAATACTTTCCGAAAGAAAGTTGTGTAGTAAAGTATGGCAAAATCACCTCACCCTTCCCTTTTCGACCTTTTTACTACAGGAAAAGAACATCCTACTCAGTCATATTCAAAAACTTTCACCATCAATTTCACTTAAATTTTTACATCAATATCTTATATTCCGTACTATATGATGTATGAAGCTCATGAGGTTCTGATATAAACTTCAAAAGATGTTTGAATATCATTACCAACTAAATTTATTTTTGACATTTATTTTCATTCCGTACGTTCAAATGACAACAGAAAAGTAAAACCAAGTTGTGTTGAATTGATCACTGTATATCAATAAAATGCTGAAACTTACTTTATTTATAAAAGACAGAGTATTGTCAAGTCACAATAGAGAAGTCCCATATCAATTTTCATCTCATACTTTCACAGAAATAGGTGAAAATATCGTAGAGGTCTATTGACTGTACATATTTGACATCTATAGCACATCTAGGCAAAGTGAGGTAGCACGCTTATCATGTATTCGAGTGGAGTGTTTATAGTATATCTTGGTTTATACTCAACGAGTCAGTAAATATGGTTTCAATCTGAGATCTTGAAGGACTCATTAATTCTTTACCTTAATTTCTAGAAGTGTATACTTCCACAAACTGACAAAAAATTATTGACGGTTCCTTATTAACATTTTCCTTGTGTTCCGTCAGTTGATGAAGCCATCTGTTTAGCTCAGCATAACAGTGAAAGCGCAAAATATCTTTCTCGGTCAGGCATCAAAGAAGTACTCGAGTATTTTTGTTTTCTTGCATAGACTTGCTATAATTTAAGGGGGTGAGAACTAACATACACGTTTTCAGAAAAGGGGAAAACAATGTTCTTAGATAAAGGTTATCACTACATGATACCACACCTTGTTTCAACTTATCAAAGGCCTGCCTATTATACTTTTAGAGGAAAAAAGAATACAACTTAGGTAAAAAAAAAAAAAAGGATGAACAAAATTCTCGAAGCCAAAGTGACCTAAGTCACAAATTATCTTATTTTTTAAATAAATGTATAGATCTAGATGATTTACACAAAGTTAACGTATTTTTTCATTGTGTTCTATGAGCTATTTTCTATAGAGATGTTAGCAGCAGCTTTAATGGCATTGGTATACTTACAAAGACGGTAATAGTAACTTGCAAAATCCGAGGTAAAGTCCTTATTGTATATCACTGTAAAAGAATGTTTTATAAACTACATGTATACAATTTTTCATTTACAACAAAACTGTCTGCAGAGGAGCAGAGCAAATATGTCAGTTTGACTAACAAGATTTTTCATGAATTTTGGAGCTGAATTTCAAACTTTGATAATAATATCGCATAGAAAGGTGGGATAGGCCAATATTCTGTTCTTTATTTTGTGACATTTTTTTTTGTAATTCAAGGGAGGCATGCCCCTACTCCATGTGGGCGTTAAGGGGATATGAAATAATATTTTAATATTGTTATTCATGATAGGGGCAAGTAAACCAGTTTTAATCATTAAGTAAACCAGTTTTAATCATTATCGCCAAGAAAAATAAATTAAATTGCTCTGAGTCTGAGTGGTATTATCTCTGTTTCTAAGAAGATAGAAATTTAAAAATTATCACAAAAATAATAACATTCTAGACAAGTTATATGCAGATTTTATGAATGAAAAAATACTTTGAAGGCTGTTTTCTCAAAATAAATATTTTGCTGTTTACGCCACTTTAATTCTAATAACCTCCTCAAGTCAAAGACTGTTTTATGATTTTTTTAATGGAATACAGAGGCAAGTAAAACAATTTTAATCATTACGCTAGGAAAAAGTCAGGGTTACTAAATTCTTACAATTTTAGTTAAAATTAACTATAATTTTAAACATTTTAAAAGTATTACTCGAAAAAGTTTATATAAATGGGAGACACTTCTCCAGTATATATTGGTTGAAAATGACATACTTCAAATAATGTTTAACAAATATTCTGTTCTTTATTTTGTGACATTTTTTCTGTAATTCAAGGGAGGCATGACCCTACTCCCTGCGGATGTTAAGGGGATATGGAATATTATTTTAATATTGTTATTCGTGCTGGTGTTTGAGGAATATGCAGATATGAAACTGATGGTAGATATTTTTGTTTCGAAGAAAATTTTTGTCTTTGTAAATATTAAACTCAATGATGGAAAATAAATTGCATTCAAATTCAAGAGTATTCAGCCTTTAGAATCGTAGATGCATTATTACTACTTCTGCAACTTAATAACCTCTTCCCGAGTTTTCTACAACTTTCACAAACACAACTGCTTGTGTTATTCCAACTTGTGCTTGTTTTGTGCTTCCTTGTTTGCTTGTGTCTTTCTTGTTTATTTAATTATTGCATCTGCTCTTATTACTGCCTCTGCGCTTGTGTATTTTCCATTGTATGATTTATATCCAAGCTACTGTAGTCTATATGAAGTAATATTGATCTTTATTACTTCAAGTAAATGACTTATTTTACTGAGATACTGTAGTATCATTCAGTTACTTTAATTTCAATATATGCATAAACTGGATAATACAGAAAACTGTGTGAAACTCCCGTTTTTCCTTCTCAACAATAAGAAGCCTTTATTTGTGCTCATGAGGAAACCTACTAATACTGTATATCTTCATGAGTTATTTCTTATACTATGTACCTCCGCTGTACTTCTAACAAAAATGTCGTATGTGAAAACTTTTCCCATAAATTTTCTTTAAATTTGTGAAGTCTAAGTACGCAGGCAGCTATACCCAATGTTTATATATATTGTAGTGCATGGGCTATACTTTTCGTTCCTTCTCCGTGTCCCATTTTCCTGAAAGTGCCTCCGTATTTTTATGACCGATGATCTCGCAACGAAACGCGAACTCTGCAACTGTTATGTCAGAAGCAATATGTACCGTACCTAACATCGCACAATACCAAAAGTACATTTTCCCCAAACGCATCATTTCAATGGAAAAGTTCAAAATTAGTTTCGATACAATCATCATAATACGAGTAGACGGAAAGTATAGGGATGTCACTTTGTTTTTTTACTCGGGTGTGGCAATATTATTTTATTAAAAATAAATAATATAGCTTAGTTTATTAAACTGAATGAGCTATATAAAACAATTATAATAAATTATGGTTAAGAACCACAGTTTCTATTAAATTTTAAAATCCTAAAGACTCTCGTGCACTTTAACTGCTGTTTTTAATGGGATTCGCGATAATCACAAAATCACTCCATATACTTGACTCTATCATACTACGATGAACGTTTTCTCAGAATAGACCAACAAATTCAAATACCTTAATATGTAATTTGCCACATAAAAGAAAGAAAATACTGTACTATCGACGTACTAAAAAAACGTGTTTCCATTTTAGACATAATATCCACAAGTAATCTGTAAAATGGACAATATTAATTAAATAAACACGAAGGACAATAAAACTGTAATTAAACAACAAAAAAATGAAAATAACTAACGACATAAGTTAATAACAAAAGAAGATGATAATAATGAATGCCTTCATTTTTTTACCTTCTTTATATTAATATTGGATCATTTTAGACGTTTTATCTACCAATAAAGAATGAAATACACTTTCTACTGTAAATAAAATAATTTATTCTAATGTTATTAAATTCCTTATTGTGGTGACATAAATTTGATTAATGAGGAAATTTCCAGATAACCGTGAATTCATATTTCGCAGCAGTATCATTTTTATTTTAGAACGTTTCACTGATGATTATGAGACGACACTATCTAGTACATTACTATTGCTACAGTATATAGTTCACTCGTAAAACTTCCGTATTGAATTTTTATCTTACAATTATGAATTAAATACACCAAAATTATTGCATATTTTCGTAATATATTCACAACCCGATTTTTACTCGACTTTTCTTGTCAACCCTATAGAAGCATGATGCTAATAATTCTTTCCTCTTTTTCTCTTATAGGCGAATCCTGAGAATGATTTCAAAAGCATCCCTGAGGGCCTGTGGTGGGCAATAGTAACAATGACTACTGTTGGGTATGGTGATATGGTTCCAAAAACCTACGTTGGAATGTTCGTTGGTGCCCTCTGTGCATTAGCTGGTGTACTAACCATCGCATTGCCAGTACCAGTCATTGTATCAAACTTTTCAATGTTCTACAGCCACACACAGGTACAATGCAGTTGTATGCTGAGTATACAATACTATAATAAAATTTAAAAGATATCTCGTAAATAGCAATATAAATAACATTAAATTCAGCATTTCTGTTCAAAATTCATTTACAATATGTATGGATAGTAAATTCAGTTTTTAACATTATTTTTGGATCCGATTATTGGAAGCTTGCAAAGGAATGTACATTATAAATGAAATGTTAGCTGACGAACAGTGTCCTGGATAGATCGAGATAGTGGGTTAGAGTCCCCCTTGAGCCGAAATTTTTATTGCTCTTAATATTTTCCAATGAAAAGTAGTTCATTTATAATTAGTTATTGTTTTTATAGTCTTTTTAAATGTATAACTATAATAATATGATATTGTGGTCTCAGCAGGTGGTACAATATTGACATATAGGTTTTACTACATTAGATAAAATATTGTACTGAACTAAATGTTTTTACTTATTTTAAGTCTGTTCTTATGTTGAACTTTAATCATAAAATTACAATGTTAAATCAGTAGGTTTAGTTAATCTCTGAAAGTTACTAGATAAATAGATTATTGTTTCTCGGTCATTGGTCATAACAAAGCTGAAAGTAAGTCAGTTAGTATACGTATTCTGCAGTGCTTGAGGTAAAATTAATAATCGACTGCAAACAACATGTATCGTGTGAACAAAATATATCTAGACATTCCAGAGTAAAGAATATATTGACCAGAAAAAAGTAAAGCTTTACTTGCGATGGAGCTTTCCAACCGCTATATACTGTAGTCGGTTAGAATGCCATCACATCTTAACTTCTCAAACTTTAAAATAATATAATCGTTAATTTAATATAGAAATATCATCTACACTATACTCGTAAACTCCATTCGTCTAACTCTTTTTTTCACTAGTTAAATTTCATTATATTTTTTTTAAATGCAATGTTTCAGTTCAAATGAGACGAGTTCTGTACTAATTCTACTACTAATGTTTCTAAAGCAGAAATATAGGTAGTGAACTAGTGATCTGGAAGTATCTAAGCTATAAGCAAGAAAATTTGAGAAATCAAAATACAGAACATTATTTTTTTTTAAGAATCGGGTTTCTTAGGTATTGTAAGGTTTAAAAGTATTGACTAATGAGAAATTTAACTTTCATATTCCATAAAATAATACCTACAAAATATATTTCTTTGTTTGTATCTTCTAGGCCCGATCTAAACTTCCTAAACGTCGTCGTCGTGTTCTTCCAGTTGAGCAACCTCGTCGTAAACCACGTGAGTCAGGTGAAGGTGGCGGTACCAGAGGTGGTCAGAATGGAAATGGTGGTGGCAGAGCAGGCGAAGGAGGTGGTGGGGGCGGAGGTGGAATGCTCAACAGAAGAACAAATGCTGCAAAATATCAACCACCAACCTTCCTTAAAGATGCATTCGGAAATGCTAAATTAGGTATATGACTAATCGAACTGTGGGGATATTTTATTAGGTTATATCATATTAGAGGCACAATAGATTGAGTATTCTTAAGCACCTAGACATTCTCAGTATGCTTTATTAGTTTGAGCTGTAGCGTTGAGTTAATAATTAAAAACCTGGAAATAGTTTGTTACGATTATAATACCAAATGAACTATCTACATTTAAAAACAGATTACTTTACAATCATAAATTCATAATAATAACATTACTTTGACTAGCAACTGGGAAGATGGTACAAAGAGACAAAATAATTCATTATAAAAAACATTAAATTACAACAGTACAATTTAGGTTTATATTACAATGAACTTGCAACATATTCAATATACAGTAACACCATTTTTTGCACATTGCCATTGTCTGATAATTTTAATGCTGAGTTCGTGGTCTTCTTCAAATATGAACATAGTAATATTGTCCGTTAAAACTTCATTATACTTTTGTCAGCTCATTTATTTCAGTATCCCATCTAATTTATTTTGTGCAAAAAAGTAATCAATGATAACAAAATCTGTTCAATCAAATGTGGACATCTTTATATTCCAATACAACGAAATATAAAAAACTGTGTATTTTCAATTAAAAAATTATTGTAAAAATATAGTCATTAGATCTGAAATGGGAATTTGTGTCCTGAGAGCATTGTGATTGGTCTCTCATTGTAAACGTGTCTTTAAAAGTACAGCTCTGTATCTATAAAGTACAATCACCTAAACTACTACTTTGATGGTATAGATATTAATTTCATGTTCAATAATAAGCTGCCGAAAATTGTAGCCTGATATTTTAAAGAAACATTAATTAATATAAAGTTATTCTTAATCATTAGTAAGTTATAAATACTAATTAATAATTCAGTTTATAATGGAAAAACAGAATGCATTCCAATCACAGGAAAGGTATAAAATTCAAAGTACTAAATCTGTTGTTAATTCGTTTACTAAAACTCGTTTTGCACGATGCTTGATCATCTTTACTTCTTTGCATGGAACTATTTCTTCTCTATATATTTACGAACGTATGTTATGTATGATGGAATTCTTACTCACGAAGTTGGTTGTTTGTAATTAACACTAATGCAGTTTTCAACCAACGAAAATACACTGGAATCCTTATAACGTCCATTCATGATAATTATAATACTGAAAATTCTCTTTCATAAATTTACAGTAATTCTTATATCCTAAAACGTTTATTTCCATGTATACAAATAGTATACTTCTCAATCAAGTAAAGAAACATTCTTATTAATCAGGTCTTACATCAAAGTATTTCAATTTCCGTTTAAAAATGGTTTAATAATAAATAATAGTTCAAAAATAAAAACAAATTTGAAGTGGTTCAAAGCTTCAAATTGTATTCTTAATTCGCATGGTAATACCATAATCCTACACAAAGATTGTGTAATTATATCAAATAAAAGGATATTTAATTATCACTTCATGATACATTACAATATATGTAGATAGTAAAATATATTATATTTATATTCATTTTTTATAATTCCATTGTAAAAAATATAGTACACATTTTAATTAATTAACTTATTAACAAAAGCTACTTTATCCCCATACTATTAAAGTGAACCTATTTGCGTGGAAGGCATTGTTCTAAAATCCTAAAAAAATATTACTGACAAAATGAAACTAGTTAAAGGGGATGTATATGAAAGTAATAAGTATTGACATATTCCATATCTCAATTTATATAAAGTAATAGATTGTTGTTAAACTGCATTAGTAGTTACATTGGATTCGGTGTTTGCTAACTTTCTTAACTTTATCTAAATAATTTTCCTCATTCATGTAAATTTTTACCGTAATTAAACGCAATAAATAAAACGAAAGGTCGGTTTATAAAATTTCGAAATTGTTAATTTTCTTCTTCTCTTAATTCACCATCTTTGGCATGAAGAGACGAAACGTAAGTAATTTTGAAGCAAAATTTAAAGTAGTGTAGTTGTCTGTTTAGTATTATCAGTTTCATAATGGGTAACAAAGGAGATCATATATTTGTTACTTGTGGTACTATAGATGAAAAAAGGTGTCTTCTCAAATGAATCTTGAAGCAATATAATAGAATTCAAAGCAAGTTTTCAGTTCATTTCCTTAATTTGAATTCGCACATTAATTATAAAAAGATTTGTTATTGAGTTGAATCTTAACAGTTTTTCAGTGGTCATAATGTGTTTGCTGGATTGTCACACGGAAAATCTCAAATTAATTTCTGTAATTCTGGTTTAAAAGAATTATGGTGTAATAGAAAAGATGCAGCAAAAATACTGAAGATAACAAAAATAACAAAGCATATTATTGAACCCTAGAAATTGTTTAAAATTTTGTAAAAGTTATTTTTTTAATCCTTCGTAAATGCATAGTAAATTATGAACCTATACTTTGTGCAATAAAAATGTTACATGGAATACATAGTAAAAAAAATGTTGCATTAGTAAATTTGACCTTTTTGCTTTTCACCACTTTTATATAGAAAACGCTACATTTACTAATTGAGTACCTCCGGAAGTACTTATAATGTTAATGTATAAAAAAAATGTACCTTGGTAGCAAATTATTCATGAAGTTACATTTTATTTTCACTTTACACTGACACTAAATAAATTGTTTAATCTTTTCATTGCTGCTTCCCTTCAAATTATTCCAAAACATGACAGCGCTACAGCGTCGGAAGTCGGAAGGGTTAGGGCTATTGGACAGGGCGTGCGATGCAACCAATCAGAAGGACTCCAGGCTATCTGATCGTATTCAAACAACTGTTCAAAGATGGAAGAACCGAACGACAAAGTTTGAAGAACAGAACAGTAAATAAAACACAAAACGTTGCTTATATCGGATAATTTAATTTGTTCATATTTTTCAGGAATGAAAGATGTTCGAAATAATAGAAAAATATGACTTTGCTTCCGGAGGTACTCTTTAAGTACACTACTTGGCGTATCAATGAAAGACAAATTATTATCCTGTTTTAATGCAAAGAACTTTACAGTGATATTCTTAGCTGTTGTCAGAAAATATTATGCAATATGGTCAGTTCAACATCTGATTTCTTTTCAGTGATCCTGTATATAGTCGTATACCAGGTTTTGCTTATGTATCATAAATATAATAAATTAAAGATATAAAATGTAACAAGTAGAAAAGAAAATAATATTCACCAGACTGACCTCTCTGTTAGAAAACATTTATTTCAATTTTAATTCATATGAAAAATGAATCTATACTATACATTGATTTCTAAACAATCAAAAGTTATTGTTAATGTGAAATTTTGCAAAATATGTTAGAATGAGAAAAATTACCAACTAAATAATGTTATCACAAAATGGACAAAACATGACTTTTCACAGTCATCGTTGTAAAAATCATTCTCGTATTGAAACTAATGGTGAACTTTAGTTGTCTGCTGGTACAATATAAACAAACAACCCAGCAAGTTCCTTGTCGGGCTTTTCCATATTACATGTATACCTTTACCCTTCTCATATTGATCCTGTTTCATTATTAAAAAGTGTGTTTATATCGCAATATCCCACACTCCTCGCATATAACCAACACCAACACTAAGTAATAAACACAATCTTATACAGGGATGCCATTTACTTTATATCACGAATCGTCAAAAGTGTAAAGCAATAGAATAATATCGTGCCCAATGGTTGAGACAGTATAATCTCCATACTCTTTGAAACAATATTGTCAAGCATATTATCAAAACACTGATTACAGTGGTTATTGGTTAAATAGAGAAATAATTGTCAGGAAAATATTTCTAATCCCCTTCAAGATCATGAAATATCACAAATAACTTATTTACTGCAATAGTTTTTATGACTTCGTTTTAATACGGTATATTAAAAAAGCAAACTTGCTCAAGTAAAGGAAAAATTAAAACGAATTAATGGGGAGTTTCATTCGGTAAACGAATTGGTCAAAGCAACTATAGTTTAAAATTTACTTCCAAAACAGTAATATTCGGCCAGAAATTATATTTAGTCTAGAAAGTTCTGCTATTATGAGTCGAATAAAAAGCTGAAAAGGCCGCTTCTTTTAATTGTCTCTTCAGATAAATATTGGAGAGATATTCGTGATCACAATCATTCTGATGTGGCATCCTCACTTTCAACAAAGATATAAACTCTGTTTTGCTGGAAAGTGGAAAAGAAGAGCCATTTTTATTGCATGGTTGCAACACTAAGTCACCCTTACTAACAGTAAGAAGGGTTTAGAAAAATAATAACTGATTTTTACGATGGAAGACAGTATAAGAAGGAGCGATCTTTGAGTGGAAAAGGTGTAAGGGACAGAATCAACTGGATCACCGATTATCCCACATTTATTTTTAGATACCGGTATTAAATTTTATAAGAACATATCCTTGACAGCTTCTATTGATGGTTCTTACAGACAGTACGAGAGGAATTTTCCATTAATTATCTTCAAATGATTTGTTTTACACCATACATAACTTATTTCTACGTAAAGTATCTAAAATAACTTCCGTATTACACATTTGGAACAAAGGATAATATATAAAGAAGTTCATGTGTTTTAATTTAAGAGTTCTAGAAATATTTTCACCGTCAATTATTCCCTCAAATCTAAAACAATAAGATGTTTCTAAGTAACATTTGCTGTAAATTCTGGAGAAGATATCATATATACTGTTATAATTTTGCATGATTATGATTATTAATATTATCTGAAAATTTTCGTCTTCGTTTATCATGTAAGATGAGAAAATATTATATTACTCTGATATCTTCAGTACACTTCTACGGCACTTCAATGAACTTTATACTTCTATGGTGTTTGTGTTGTTCGTCTTTATGTGATTTCCACTCTTCAGTTTTGCACGCAAGTGTCGTACCGTGAAATATAATGTCGTACCACTGTGTGTTTCATGTTTATAACTTATATTTGACAAATTCGTAACATCTTTAATTTATTTATAGGTTTGGTATCAACACTCTCTGGTAATGTGAACGGAGTGAATGCTCTTGGTTTGCCTCCACCTGTACCAGGAGAACAATGCACACCATCAGTTTCAACTGTGCAACAATACGCAGCACCACTTCACCCGAGACCTCCTACTAGTACGTGGAAAGATAGAAATAAATTAATACGATAAATTAAATATACCTTTCAAGTCTATCATTAGATTATTCTGTATATTACGATTATCCTAATAGTTTATTCCAGATATGTTTTGTTTATAATAATTCTACTATCATTTAACCAAGTATGAGAACCCAAAGAACGAATCCCCCCTTTACAAAGTTGACACCACAGCTATCACGCATGAAATAATTTGGAATTAATAATAATCAATTAAAATACTTCCTAAAAAACTATAGTTTGCAAAATCTTTTGATAAAATAACGATAACTAACACTATTTTATTTTTAATATTATTTTGTATTATCAGAAGTGAAGAGAACTTTTTAGTGCAATAGAACATTTTCAAATAGATCGAAAAAATGTATTTTCTGGTAATTCACATTATTTGAACTAATACGGGATACCACCGGTATTCACAATGTAATCATCGCTGCCTTTCTATTTTTAAAGTATGATATTTTTATTAGAGAAATTCTTTGAATCTATCTTAAGGATTTCTTATTTTGTAAGGGTTTTAATTTTCCTCTTCAACAGTTGATGATCCTGGTGTCATAATTCCAGTGATGTGTCAACGTCGCATTGTACCAACTGTCAACACCGCCAACGCTCTTCAACCTCCACCAATCAGATTGGAACCAAGAGCAGCTACCATTAGCGGACCTGATTATTATGGACCACATATGGTAATAAAATATTATCTAGGTTCTCACAGAATCAGCATGCAGTAATAAAACTACAATACAGTATGCAACGACAGTACAGCACAAACTCAAATGTAAACATGTTAAATATTATTCCACAAAAAATGTGCTAAATTGTAGTTTATGTGCTCTAATGTAGGTGTTGTTACAATGTAATTATGGAATCACTATATTTTCAATTTATAATGGAACTTAGTTTGATAATAAAACGTGCCAGTGTTGAACAATTCCACTTTTAGTAATATATTGAAAAATGAAAGAATCCAATATCATTGATGGACAATGTATGTTGACTATAGACATTGGGTGTTTTTGGTTTCTAAAAATAGGTCATATTCCAATACTGCGTGAACTGAACTGCAGATGCAAAATAATGCTCAGAGTCCTCAAACTACTTACTTCTTTGGCTATTAAATTCGGCCTAGTACTCATTATAATTGAATTATTTTAACTGAATCTGGCTTCCTCTTGTGTATTACATTTTTTTATATTGTGTATAAGTAGTTCTAACTTTCATTATTTAATATAAAAAAATGATTTCAAACTCTAAATATGTCATGATCTTTTCAATTACCTACTGAACTACTACAGAAATATGTCGTTGAGTTACCGTATAACTCTAATCCTCTCAAAACTGAAAATGTTCATTAGAATGAAACAAATGCTTTATTTAAAATATATTCTGTAACTTGAGAAGCATTTAACACTAGGTCAGCAGATTAGATAAACATTTCGGTAAAGTTTAAAATCTTTATTACTTGACGTTTGTGCATTTGAAAACTCCATTTGAAATTCTGTTTGTTACTCTCACTCTGTAGTTCATTTAGAAATTCATCCTCACTAGTAACGTGAGCTTTTCAAACCTGATCAATAATACAGTGAAGTCTTTCATTCTATTTCAAATATATAACGTTTCTCGTTATTTTCTTCAACTCCTTAGAACTCCTTCAACTCCCTTTCTTACTCCTTAGAAACTCCAATTCATAAAACTTCATTTCATAAAACGAATGACAAACTGAAAACATTTAAACTGATGAAATTTATCATCCCACATCTTAATGCAGATCAGCATGACTCAGATAATTTAACTGAAAGTAATCTGACTGTATCTGACACTTACTACTTACATCACACTTAAGAGAACTTCTCCAAAGCGACCTACAGTTGAAATCACCAACAGGTTTTTATTTACAAATTAGGAACTATGGTATATTTATCTTCTACCCTATAATTGCTCCTCCTGGACTTCTTCAAAAATATATGTTATTTGTAATCTGTATGATGGAGATTAATGGTATTACATATAATGAATCAAGTTCCAAAATGATATTGATACATCCTACCATTAGTGATGGACAAGACAAGACTCTTGCAAGAGTCAGGGTGACTCTTGTCTTGTCTTGGTGTTTCGAGACAAGA
>JAQIWE010000632.1:0-20463 GCA_034698565.1 Campodea plusiochaeta | reverse complement strand
ACGACAAGTCTCGACGTACTTGTTCGTCGGAATATTATGACATACATGTTCGCCGAACATGTATGCTAGTGTGTGGGATCGGAAATAGTAAAATTTGTAAATAAACTTGAGAGGAAAATGGCCAAATTTTCGTAATTTTATGGTGCAATTTTTATTGAACCCACTTTCCTAAGAATTCAACCTGAAAAATTTGGAATAAGAAGAAATTTATTTTTAAAATTATGTCCATGAAATTATTTTGCCCTGAACTTCTTTGCCGAACTAACAGGAAGAATAAATGAATGAATTGTCCCACAAGGTCTTCCAGATTAAGTTAGGTCTTATAACGAATTCGATTATTTTTATGCGGTGAGGATTGCTTATTTTTGGTAGCACATATTTTTGTTTTTGTTTCGTTTTAATGATTAATGTACTGCGATTTATTTTACTCTTGTACTCTTGCAGTTTTATTTTTTCCTGTTCCAGTTGAAAATAACCATGAGCATCACTTTCTCATTCTCTTTAAAATAATTGTGACAGTTTTTATTCTGTTTATAAATATGCCAATGACATCATCGGTTTGAAATGACGATGATCTTATACCCTTTTCCAATGCTAAACTTGTCAATCCTGTCTTCATCAACAAGTTATCGGATTCTTCTCCAACAAACTTCCTAGTTAGGGTTCTGTAACCTGCAATGGAATGTGAACTTCCTCATGTAAAACTCCCTCTCTACTTTTACTATCTTTGCGTTGTCTAGCTTTCTAACTAAAAAGATCAATAATTTGTGCTGGGAATACATAAAGAGCTTCATGAGAAAAGCGACTGTTTTATACCACTATATTTATATATGGCGCATATGATTTATGACATGGAATTGGAATGATTTTATAACTTGCGAAATGTGTTTTTTGCCAACATAAAAGTTCCCGTATGTGTCGGCTTTCAACGTGGATTGTACGCAGTCTGTTTGGGGGGTTATTGGTTTCTGAAAGACTTTTATGGCGCATGGAGCTTACGTTATGAATATACACATGGATGGAAGTTTGGGAGATAATGTTTCTCACAGCCCAAAATGGAATCATACGTAATGTTAGTGTATTATACACGCCAGAAGGCCCTATATTGCCATGAGAGATGGAATAATATTGGCGAAAAGAGAGGTTTTAGTGAATTTTATGCGAGATGAAAGTGCAAAACTCACACTTTGTTAGAAATGAAACTACTTTTTAACAGAGGTTGTAAAGATTCATAGGGTAGCTACCAGCCAGGACACCAACAATTAATTGACATTTTCTTGACACTAAACTTGTTGTCTTGTTTTGCTATTTTCTCTCTGATTGTACCAACTTCCTATGCAAAGCAGAAGTACTGGGAAAAAACACGAAATCGAAATCATTTGCTTTTCTTCATATACAAGGAGCTTTTTCTTCTTATCGAATTTGATTATTATTTGGTTATTAAATGAACAGCACCCGTATGCTATCGGTATACCATCAGTGAACTACTTGGGGCACCATATTAGGGTTTGTAGCTGGAACATGGACCAAAATATAGTTGACCCATTTCATTTCTGCCCCATTGTAATTTGTAATAAATAATTCAAACTAATATTGAAGTCAAGTCAGCAATAACAATTTGTAGATCAGACGAAAGTGACCAAGGGAGCGGTAGTTTAATGTATAATTAATATATAACTGAAGATCGAAACCTATAAAGAAGAATGAAATTTATCTGTATTATAGCTGAGTGAAAATTAAACCCCTGCTGAGCAAGACAAGTATGACTTCCACATAACACTCCTGCAGGGAAATTAATTCCCTATCAAATTCCTATGTAGGTCTATACGTCTATTCTTATATCAGCAACATTCCATTACAGTAAAACTAACATTCTTGGATAATACGATATTAGAATTCAAATTTGCACTATAGGTCTGCGTCCTGTTTTGTATCAATGATAAAATAGTTCTAAATGCATCTGCTTACTAAACCGACAAATGCATTTCTAATTTATTATTTTGTCAACATAAATAGAGTGTATTGCGGTATTCGTTATCCTTTCTGTGGTAAGGTTAGTGATGTTTATTTCCAACTATTCCGCAACCGGAAATGTAAGGAAGGAAATAAAAACCTATTGCGAAAAAGTAGGAAAAATAAATCCTTGAAGTTATAGTAGCGTTTAATTTTTTATCCTTTCCGTACCAAAAAAGATTTCAAGCAAGTAATTTTCGAAGTAATTAGTAAGAATCGTTTCTAAAGATGCTGAAGGTTACATTCTTAATTAAATTATTTTCACGTTACGTGGAATCACGTAAACTAATAAAAACAAGTTTTCTTGTAGTATTGTACTTCGGAAGATTTTATTATGCCATTCTTATTAGCAATGATTCGCAGAAGTGCACGTTATAAGTGCTTCACATATGAGAGTATTGTTCTTTTGAAAATTGTTACTTTATCTTGGTGTTAGTCTGATTAAAAAATATTTTACTTTTTTATGGTTTTATTGTTTGAAGCAAATTTTTTTTTCATAAAAAAAAACAAATCGGAAGAAATAAATGTATTGACTGCATTACATTTGAGAAATTTCATCTTGAGGAGGACACTGAGTAGTGGGACCACTTTATAATTTTATCTTATTGACATTCGTTTGCAACATCTAGCCTAGAACAATAATTAAAAACTTATTATTATTATTATTATTATTCCGAGACTTTAATTGTGACATGAACGATAATAATCTTCGAGTTTGATGCTGCAGTGCAGTAATTGATTAAAGTTGAAAGAAAGTAAATAAAATTTGATAAAGCACGAAAACGTTATTAAATCCAAGGATTCCTCATTTTCGAAGGAATTCATCATCTTGCAAACAACATAGTCGATAATGTTATTCCGTAATTCTGCGAAGTCATGGGGTGATTACGTCTCTTTCCTCTACTTTTTCCTCCTTTTCACAGATAAACCGAATTATATTCCATTACACAAACTGGCCTTGCTTTTAATGACATGCAAATATTTGACTGTAATGTAGACTTTACATCATCAGTGTGTAACCTCACTTCCATGATATTTGAATTTCTCCGGTCGCGTCAACATAGTCTAGATATATACCCGTGGAAACTGTATGAAACAGTTAATCGGGCAGCATCAGGCAAGTAGTGGTGGAGAATAACCGTATAAAAACTCACTAGTGTCGCATTCCAACATAACTTACTGCTTTTGGGGATTTAGTCGGATTTAGTTAGAAAGAGGGCAAAAGTATTTCTTTTTTTTCCTCCACAATAGTGTCGCCACAGGCAAGGTAATTATTTTGTTTCCGGAGACTGTGCAAATCCTCTCATGATACTTGGTTGCATTTTAATTTATGAAATGCGTGTATGGTACAGCAACACTATTATATTACAGACCGTGAAAGTCACTTATTTCTTGTACATTACGAGTACTGGCTAGTGGCTATACTGGGTGATCCTAGTTAGTCTAAATTTATGTTTATTTCACAGAAAATTAAAAACCTTCTCTTCTTCACTGAATCGAGAACTTACGGAAATAATGTTGCGAAACTGGTACGTGTATATAATTATGTTCAGAGATGTTCAATGGTTCGATACTGGTATTGGTTAGGCTCGCTAAAATCTCCATCGTAAAATAGAGCTGCAAGTCTTGTGTTCTAAATAATAATTTGCACCTCTCTGCTATAAGGCTTTCCAAACATTTTATATGACACTATTTCTAATTTTTTATGCGTAGCAACGAAAGGAAATCTAAAGTTCTCTTTCATAATTTTCTTTGTTGCGCCGGTTTTCAATGATACCCGTTTGTAATTATACACTTTTCCATTTGTAATTATACACTTTTCCATTTGTAATTATACACTTTGCTACACTTTTCGATCACAATAAATCATCTTCGTGCAATTTGCAAATGCAAACAAATGTTTCAGTGATATTAACATTTTTTGTCAAAACTTTCAAACTCTTATTTAAATCAAACGTAATTTATTGTAATACTGTTATTTATTCCTTTGGTAAAATAGAATTGTACTGTACAAATATTAATAATATATTCATCGTATAAAATATCTGAGGATTCGTTTAAAGAGATACTTTCCATCATAACTCAATATCATTGAACGGTGTTGCTACTCCTGTTATAGGTATTCTCCTCTGAACCCCCCGCACTAATAGCTGGTCGTGACCGTTGTATTGAAAAGTTCCATAGAAACTGGAAGTATTTTAGGAAAAGAAGCAATAAATTTAGTATGAGTTTGGCAAGACTGGTTTTTGTGGTCAGAGTAGTGTTGAAACACAAACTTGCAGTTTTTTCAACTTTGTGGCTTTCGAGAACAAAAAGCAGACGTGCAAAGTTGGCGAAATATTTCCTCTTGGGATCGATCGAGGTGAGATGGTTTGAGCCTGGAGACATAAACCAAACCTTATTTCCACTTCAACCACGTGGATGCAATTGTTGGTGCTATAGAAGAGAAGGCAGAATATTCATAGCTAAAGTCAAAATTTTCCAAGTGTGTATGGGCTTTTTATTGACAGAAAAGTTGTTTTTTTACTTTTAATATTGTCATCCAAAGTGTTGTACATAGTACACTTTAGACGTTATTTATATACTGCTTACTTGTGAAATAATATAACTTTTGATTTAATCACACATAATATGTAGTTATACTTGTTGCAATTTAGTAAACTTGACTACATCGATCTCTAAGATGAAAAATACCCAGGAGATTTATGTCACAATCGCATGTGGGAGAATTTAGACCTAAGAGATCTTTTTTTAACTATTAAAATGTTACAATGTTTTTACATCACTAAATCGGCTCAAGGTTTTTTCTTCTTCTTCCTAAATTGGATTATAACTTGTAATGGTCCAATCCTTCACTCATATGGGATATAGAAATCTCTCTAAAATAAATATAAATTACCTTAGAACTTCGTCCATCATTAAAACAAACTGATCTCAGCTCAATGCGTTTAAAATGACCTAGCATTGACTAAATATATCTGCTTTGCACTAAAGGATCATTGATGTTTCAAAGGTAATTAGGCCTATGTTCAAATTAAAACAAGTCATATAATCTACCTGCTTCTGGGTAATTTAGAAGGTTTAGGATTTATAAATACAATGTTGGGCTGATGTAAGGCTGACTGTTTCATTTCGTAATCAACTTTTCTTCCTCGACCATGTTAAGCAGCGTTCATAGTCTTCGTACATTCTTCAAAAGAATACATTGTTTACGTGCATAGGAATAATGATGTTTATGTTTGAGTACATTTACCTCAGATACGTGATGATGGTTATGATTTAAACATTATCTCATTCGTTATAGTTGATACAGCATGTGGATTACTAGGAGCAATTACAACATGATGGAAACTCTCAAGCATTTTAATTAGAATGGAGTAATTTATGTGTTGGTTATATGTGACAAGATTATGGACCCTAGACCATGTGTCTCTGTACTGTGGGGAGGAACACTGACTATGTTAGTTAAAATAAATTATGTCAAACATCAACATTGTAATAAGGTGTAAAACTTTACTTGAACTATTACATGATAGATACTATTCTATAGCTAATTTCTATTAAAAACATTAACATTTAATATCATGAACTTTAACAAGGTCTCTGTTAAACATGATTTTGGGTTCCAGGCTATATTCATCACATCATCAGTCATCACCAATATATAGGTGAACAGGTTAAAACAAGCATGCTAAAGGCACAGTATTGAATTTTTTTTCTTGAGTCAAACTATAGGAAGTAATAAAAATATTACGAAAAGATCATAATCTTTTCTTTTGGTTTTTTATTCTCTGATGGAGTTAAATTCTGTAGGACATTTTAATCTTCAAAAACACCGTCAGATATAACTCATCTGCTGAAATTTGAATATTATAAAACCCATATAATACGGAACAATTCTAACCATCCGTGTCTAAAGCAATACACGTAAGTGGTCTATGAATGGATTATGTGTTTTGATCCTTTGACAGTATAGACCGGTCTGCCTGCTGATAGCACGTGTGAGACTGGAAAAGGTCGAAGCAGCTGTGCTTACTCTAAGGATTTACGATTGAATTACACATTTATTGATACCAGACACATTCAAATATATCGGTGAATTCAGCTTTGTCGGGTTAATGGCCTTTTTCCATTGAGGACTGGAGGGTTCGTAATTTAGGTGTTTCTCAGTTTTCACCCTATTTATTATGATACTGTATACGAGTTTAAGCTGGAATTACGTAAATCGTCTCAGCATGAGCTGAACATTCGAGTAAATTAGCAGTATAATTTATATTTATTTGATTTTCTTCGGATATGTTATGAACATTTCATTAAAGGTTCTTCAAACAAAATAAGAACTTCACAAAAAATTGTAAAAAAAACTTCATTACGTCTGTACGTGAAATCTGGAATGAAAATCGAAAAATACCCAGTTAATGAAATAATACCTGTGGTATGAGTCTGAGCTTTTCTCTTTAGCTTTACTTCGCGTAATTTCATGTGCTTCCAGAATTTCAAAACTCATGCTTACTCAAAGTAAAATAGTTTGCCCAAACGGAAATTAAGTACATCACAGGACAAAAAAATGTCATGCCTGAACTGTAAACACAAGTTTTTAAACTTCGAAGCAAGATTAGAAGCAAATTTTATAAAGTGTAATTGCTCATTTTCTAATCTAAATTTCTTTAGGTTTTCATAATTTAAATTTATAATAATCACACTGTTGATAGTATAAAATTGCTGAAAAATTAACTTAAAATTATTTATTTGTGAAATAACTGGTTTATAGTCGTATTAATAAACCAATGGGACTGGTCATGCCGTTTAGATTCTTGCAAATGGTTTTTATCGATTGAAAGAAACGGGGAAGCCGGAACATTTCAGTAAATATTGGTATGATCTAAAAAAAAATATGTACACTTATTGAAAAGCCAACAGTGTTATAAATGTTACTATTGCAATTACGTTTTATTGACTTAGATGATACAAGTTATGTTTTGTTGTGGCGCATTATATGACGTCTTCAGCGCATCTCCCCTTGAAAATAGCAATTATCTTATTATTGTGTGTTAATGAGTAACAACAGAAGAAACAGTGCATATTATCCTCATGTTATGTAACAATCGTTAAGTGATGTTACTATAACTATTATTCATCTCATTTAGAATTAGTGTCCATCAAGGAAAATGGATATTGAAACTGCTATAATGGAAGATTGCTGGTTCAAAAGTACAAAATGCTTTTTCTACATAATATTATAGAAATTTTTCATTTTTTTAGCCATAAAGGATTTTTTTTCCACAGATACAGAACTTTTTGTTATTAATTTTATCTGTACCGGTAGTTCTAATAACTAACTCCAAATAACTTGCTGAAATATGATCTATTAACAAGATCTAATAAATAATATAAAATGAGGGAGTAGCTCCTTGGCAAAATCCAACCATTTTTGAATAATGACTATAGATTGTATGAACAACATTTTAATTTTCCCAGATTACAGTAGAATTTAAATATTAAAAGTTTCAGAAAAAGCTCATTAAAATCATGCTTTTTTCATTTATAATTCAAGCCATTGCCATTTATAAAGTATGATTGTAAATTTGAATTGAAGAAGCGCACATTATGGTATATACTGTGTTTCACTTATCTAAAGAGCATACATTGTAATCCTTTATCATTCCTCTATATTTATGAGTACTTCTTCCTGTAGTGTTGATAAGCATTTTCAGTATTGATAAGACATCGTAATGCAACTTATAGTGCATGCCAATCACTTAAGGGAAAATTATTTTGAATCAATATTAACTTATTACGGTTAAGATAATATTGCAAATATCAAATGCAAAATTTAATTTACCTGGGTCGAATTCGAAAGTAAAATTTATCTAATTTTGATTTATTAGTCTTCTCTTCGTTATAAATATTTTAAAGCACTTGGGACTGTTGGGAGTGGTGAATGATTTTTTATAAACTCTCGGAATTCCCAATTGCAGTAATTTTATTATAGCGTTACCAGAACTGTCACGATTGTTACTTTCAATTATATTTTTACTCTCATGTTGGAACATTGCAATTTTTCGGTGTTCAAGGAAAATACTTTTAGAACATCCATCAATTGATATCTAACGCCCAAAATTATCGATTTCTAATCGATTAAACGTAAAAATCGCTTCACCTTGAAGTGACATTTTCATTTGCGTAATTATTGTCGTGAACACCGGATGTTTCACATTGGTGATGTAAAAGTAATTTACTTTACGACTCTGACTAAGAAGTGTGGTTTATCACTAATCTCCAATACAAATATACCACGGCTGTTATCAGCGGAAACGACGACGAACATATGGATGTTTTACAGGAATTTACATTTTCTGAATGTTATTTCGTTCCTTACTGCTCCACTTTTCTTCAACTTGTAGTGGTTTATATTGGACATCGTGCATAAACAAAAGTTCCCGTTGTATCCTTTCAAAAAGGGTCTTTGAACGGAATGTTTTCGAAACATTTGTTCGGGAGACGATCCTAAGAAAACGTTTTGCCATTCCTCTCAAAAGTGCACAGTTCCTCGAGCGAAATATTGATTTTGATAGTTTGTCAAGCATTTATAACTTTTCATACATCGGATTCTCGGAAGGTATTGTATATTACGGTATATGTGTGCAAAAGGTTTTTGTGTGTATTTGAAGTTGTGGAAATGAGCTGATTCGGAAGTCTGCTTGGTTGAAATATTCACAAAGGGGTTATTTTGCAAGTGAACTTTCATTCGTCGGAAGTAGTTGAATACAGAAAGCACAGCTTGGACTTTCATTTTCTATACAACTGCTAAAAGTTGTGTGCTGCTCTGTGGCTGTATCAATTTCTGCTGTATAAAAAGGGTTTCCTGTGAGTTGAAAAGTTTCGTGATTCACTGAGCTGCTTTTATAAAGTTCAGATGGTTTATTTATATTATATGATTGTGATATAAATGTTATATAAACTTACCAATCCTTCGTTCAATTCCTAATAAATTAGGAAGAGTTGCCCTTATTCCTCTTTTCAGTAATGTGTAAATAATTTTTTTTTTTTTTTTTCGTCTTGTGCGGTATATTGTATACTGATGCCGTTCTGAAGCATAAAATTGCATTTTCATTATTGGGTTGAAATACTGACGAATTCCTTATTTTAAAATTTTATAGGGCCTAGCAGTTTTGTATTTTATATTTTGTATGTAAAGAAATTTGGACTTTTTTTGTAACTTGCTTTGTTGCTTTGCTACGTTATTAAAGAAATATGTTGCAAAAAGAACAAAAGAAAACATGTAAAACAACGGAGCTGAACAACAATTATACGCAACAAAGTTTTATATTCTCATGGCAAAGGTACAACCCTCCCGAATGAAATAAAAATATTAACCACTTAATAAAAGATAGTAGTATGGTATACGTTTGATTTTATTCTCTTTGAATGAGGGGGTTTGAATTCTTTGAAATTGCTTCATTCCAAACAGGGAGAAGTTTGGAGACTACGGTGTTATTATAGGGGAATGGAATGGAAAAACCAAACGGATTGGAAATTTCTCTCTTTTATTACCTTGTCGATATTTAGAGAATTAAAACGAAACATGACGTACGTAGGATGTCTACTGATTGGCGATCGATTGTGTACATATATTTGATGTGATCTGATTTGTTTAGAACTGCGGAATACTTGGACGTAAATTTAAAGACCATCAGGGATACTGGGACAGGTTAGGGTTGCGTAGCTCTATGAATTTTTTAATCATATTTAATCAATTTCGTTGATTATACTTAAGTTAGTTTGAAACCACATTTTTGTCTGGCAGATATAATGGTCTTTATTTCATATTGGCCTAGCTTATAAATATTGAACTCAAGGGCTTTTATATTATTGAATATAGTTTTAAGTGTGTGATTATCTTTTTTTTTTTTTTTTAATTTTTTTTTTAAATGGAGAAAAAAAGAGAAGGGTAAAATGACGTAGACCTACCCTGAAACAAAACCGAGTTATTCATGAATACATTGTTTAAAAAAAAAAGCAAGGCGTCAAAAATATTTATCAAAACTTATTTTTATGAGAAGATTATTCGTACCAAATCTCCTTTTCCTGCAGACGATAAAACCCTGATCATTTGTCTGGCATAATGGTAGATATTTCTTTCACCTGTTGAGATCCTGAATCATTTTGAATGTGTGGAACGATAAGGTCAGCAAAAAGAAGTAGTAGTTTGAAAGAACTATTTTTAATGGGTTATGGCACCATGCCATCACTAGACTACTGTATTCTCAACACTGTATGGTAGGGTGAAAGGGGACGGGGGTGAAAAAGGATGAAGTATGAGCTGGAGAAAGTGTAGCAGAACTTTTTTCTTTCATTTTTTTCTTTTTTTCCCCCAGGAAGGAAATGCAACTTCTTTTGCTGTAAGGAGTAATAGCAGGAAATTCTAATGCTTTCAGGATGGTAGTGCAAAGAATGCAAACTTTTGCTTTCCCATATTATTTTGTTATTTCATTGAAAGAATATTGCCAATATTGGTGAATCAGTTTAAACATTTTGAATGTGCATATTATGCTTGATAAAAAAAGAAGAAATTAAGGAAAGGCCCCAAAAATATATTATCTCGATCTCTTTATCAGTTTTTGTGGTGCTTTATAAAGTCAATCAGCAAGTGGCAATTGCCTGTCACATTTTGCTTTTTAGCTGATTTAATATGCATGTGACAAAGCCACAAAACCAATATAAAATAACAGTTTTATGTAAAGTATTTCTGAAAGGGTAGTTTTTATACTGAAATTAATTAGAATTTTACATTTGAGTGTATAAAATTCAGTGTATAGGAAATTGTACAAATTCTTTATTGCTGATTTTCCAATTTGTTAAAGTTGTGTTGAACCATGCCAACTTATAAATAAGATTTTTTTTTTCATTATATTATAATGGCTAAATGGCACTGGTGATTCTATTATATAGGCCTAGGTGTAGGTTATAATATATTATTAAAACACATTTTTGCAAATCTTGCAATCGAGATAATCGTATATATTATGTGATATAAGTATCTCATGTTTTACAAATTATTGATTTTATTAAGAAATTCTTCCTAGTTACTGTATTCATAAACTAACAAATTCCTTTTCTTCTCTTTTCAGCTTCCATTCTGACCTGCACTGCCATAACAATGACTTTGAACTAGCAACACCTTTAACAACCCCCTAAGATCCTCCTCAAACTCCCAACAACAATGGCCAGTGACGTAGTGCCATACCTCTCAAACTGCGGCAGTAAAGTGCCTCGAACAATATATCTCATGCTTCTTATAGCAGTAACATGTACTAGTGGCATTCACTTAGAAAATGATCTCGAAACAGTACTAAAAGAATTTAGTGATATTAGTAGTGGCGTAAAACACGCAGAAGATGACTTTGCATTTGATGATAATACTAATAATCTTCATTCTGAAGATTCAGACGAGTGGTCAAGTGGCGGGTATAGTAGAGTACAGAGACTTTGGGGGATTGCGGATATACAAGCTGTGGCAGGGAGGGTTTTCGAATATACGCTTCCAGCCGATGCTTTCTCAGGAAAAGTGGACCGCTATGAGGTAAATATGACTTGGTGCAAATTGGGGTCATACCGTAAGTAATAAGTACTATCTGTAAGTGTACTATGGAATAACCCACTTAGAAGTTAAACTTTTAATAGGCCTATATGAAATTATAACTAGTGCAGAACAAACAGGTAGCGTTATTTATAATTCCTTTTGATACTGCTAATTTGCATAGGGTACCGGTAGTTCCTTTTTAAGCAAAGTTCCATGTAAATACTATTATGAAGTAGAAATACAGACTTACAGTTAGTTCCTATAAAATAAAAATATGGTGTAGCCTGTAAGCAGTGTCAAAGTCTACTACAACAATAAAATGAAGACCGGTAATCTATTTTAAAATTAAGCAAATTATTCTGTTATTTATAACATAATTACACTGTATTAATAATTAATCCATTAAACAGTTCCAGTGAGTAATTGAAATGTGTCATCATAGATCATAAATTATAATTTTTATAATAATATTATGAACCCAAACTTTATAATGATTTGATTCAATTAATTAGGTTAATGCAACTTCAAAAAAATTTATAAAAAAATCCATACTTAGCTAATAGGCAAGCTTATAATATTTTACATGGAAAAATATTCTACTTTTGACAGTTATCAGAATAATACTGTGACATGCGAACTGCAAAACATTTCATAGCCCATCCCCATCATTTCAGTAATTAGTTTGCTAATGTGAAGATAAAAAATATGAAGCTCCAGGGATTTCATTTCCATGAATTATTATTGCTCTCCAAAATGTAACTGTTGTAATAATACTATCCACTGGCAATATACAATTTCCCATAATGATTCCAACTGACAGGCTGATAGCTCTATTTCCATCAATACCTGTCTGATCATTTCCACTTATAATTACACAGACTGTTTTACTCTAACATATTGTAATAGTTTGTAACTAAAAAGTTTATTTTTCCACTGAGGTTTGCTCACAAATTAATGTTTTCTGCTTTTGCAATTCCGTGTGGAATACTTTTGTGATATTTTGTTTGTGAATTAAAAATGTGTATGGTTTAGTGTTGGGAGATACTGTATAGTTTAACTGTTAAAATATGAAAGTTATGAATAGTTTATGTGCTGCGGTATTGCTGATGGTAGAAAATGCATTCTGCCTTCCCTACTTTAATTTCTTCTGCCTATTTTATTATAAATTTAAAGGGATAGGCACATAGGCTGTATAGTATATTTTATAATTAAAAAGGACTTTAGTATTCAATAAGCTAGCAGTTCTTATCATGTTCATGGAATGGTGGTCATAAACAAATAGTTTTAATTTTAATTTTGGTGTAAAAAAAATCTTCTTTAGTTAAAGAAGTTAGAAAATACAATGATTTAGATTAATTTATAATCATGATGAGACAATAAAAAGTTTTTGTGATTCCAATGTCAATATTCTGTTCATGATGGATGTTAAGATTTTTTTATAGGACTACTTGTAAAGTTGAACAAATTATGTAGGCCTAGGCCTAAATTTTTTAACTAAAATTTTAAGTAGGTTTTGAATAATCTAATTTTTGTCACATCCTCACATTCTGCACAATCTGTTGAAAAGAATAATATGCTGGAGTGATCAGTATGTTAGAAATAACCAAATAGCAAATTGTTGTCCCACCTCCAATTATTAGGAAGAATATAAACATAACTAGGAACCTTGAATACAACAATAGATGTTCATAATTACATAATGCATGAAGTTTAACTGTTTATTTCTCATAATAATAAAGTACAAGTAGAACATCAGACTTTCAACAAAAAATATCCTCTCTTTTATTGTTCAAAATAAATTGTCATCATGACAAAAAATGCAGAAAAAGTCATTTATTTCATTTCTATTTAACATGCAAGTGCACTCTACCTTCCACGGAATTGCACAATTGTATCATTGGTAAATAGCATTCATTTGAATCACTTAGTTGCAATTACAAGCCTGCATAATTAATTTGATTCTAGCACATACCATCATAGTATAGGGAATGAAGTAAATACTGGGGAATGGTAGTTATGATAATTTGATTTAATTACGGCATAGGAATATATTATACTGGGATGATAGCTATAGATATATTGACTATGATACTGCTGAATGTTTAATTAGGCTTGTTGTCCGTTTGGTATTAATTAGAAATGTTACAAAGAACAGATTGAGATTTTAACTCTTGTCAGAGTTTCAACTTTTTGGCACACACTCTTACTACATTCTATTTTAGATTTAATGCAGCAGTCTGTTATTAATTTTTGTAATCTGATCAGTGGCGGACTGGACATTTGGCACGACAGGCAAATGCCCGGTGGGCCGGTTATCAAATCTATCAATTTATCAAATTATTTTTAATATTATAAAAACTTTGTAAACTTTCTGTTTTACCAAACTAATACATTGTTTATTGTTATTTGTTAAGTGTTGAAAAAAATATTGTTTAGAATATTATAAGATTTGAAGGTGCATATATTTTATCCTAATGATTAGTTTATGAGCCAAAACGGTGAATCTGACAAGCATGAAAAGAAATACAAATCTTTTTTCAATTTACAGAATATAAAGGATTTCTTGATTAGTTCTCTTTTTATTTTGTAAAATGTGAAGGCTTTACTGCTTTAGGTCCAGATTTCCAGATATAAGAACGCCAACTCTGGCACCTGAGATCGAGATATAAGCATTTTCTTTCATTTAAAAAAAATTATAATTCAACTTCAATATATATGTCATTGATTTCTTATTGGCTTGGATCGTTAATTTGTAATAGACATAAAAAAATTAGGTAAATAAGTCAAAACTAAAAAAAATTGAAAAATGAGGCCAAAATATCAGGAAAAATTATCTAAAATGAGGAATTTGTACTATAATTATTCAAAATTTTCTGCGCTCGCACCAACCAACGTGGCGCTTCGCAAACAGAGTGTGAGGCTCTCGAAGTTTCTTCTTTATTTCCTTTGAAATTTTCCTCATTCACACTTTTAATAATCATAATAATAATCATTGTGATTTGACGTTTGTTGTAAATATATTTATTTATTGAATCGACGTTTGCTGTAAGTGGGCCGGTTTGATTGAATGCCTGAATCAAATAATACTCCCAGGCTGCCTCTGAATCTGATTGACATTCAATGTTTTCTTTTATGTCTTCGTCTTTTAACCTAAGAAATCTAAAGAAATTATTAGGAAATGTTTCTTACAAGTTAAGCTAACAATTTAGAAATTTATTTTGCCATTGAAGAGCTAAAAGATTTACCTATCAGAGTGTAGCAAACAATTACTTTAAGTATGAATGCATTATTTTAGATTTCAGACTTATCGTTAAGCACCTTAGGCCTACTGTTAAATAATGATAAATAAGATTACGCCTAATTTGTTTAGATAGCAAAATTTAAAAAAATATATATCACAAATTATTTATTCTAATAGGCCACCTGTTACTAACATTAGACCTGGGGCTACAATTACTAAAAGTATTTTCTTCTTCTAAAGGTTATTTGAACATGGTTCTATTGGCAGTTTGATTTATACATCTCTGTAAATTATGTTTGATAAAGAGCAATAACTGTGACAAGTACATATTTCCCTTTTATTGCTGGTCCTTCAGAATTTGTTTTTTCCCATAATTCCCCTTTGGCAAGCACTGAATGGTACTTATAGAGATAGTGTGTGTGTGTAAATTTTGTAAAGGTGAGACTGCAGTTGTATTGATTTTCGTGTGGAAAAGATTGAAGCCTTGATTGCTTCAGGATTAAGAGAGAGGGATAATAAGCTGGAAATCAATTTTATTCATTAGCCCCGGAGGTCTGCTGTAATTAGACGTTACTCAGTATTAGGTTAAATCTTGTTAGATAAGATACAATTGTTTCCTTGATAGGATTATCGTGCAGGGTACATTAAGAAAAGTTCATGATCATTTATTAAAGGGAAATAGGGTGATTGTTCATTAGTATAGAAAAGTGATTGTATTAATATTGAATATTTTGTCAATTGTCAGTAATTATAGTAGTTTATAATATAAATTGTCTATTCACCTGTAAAATTCATATAATTTTTTGACCTATTAAAAATGGACCTCAAGTTTTTATTTAAAAGAAGTTCTAAAAATGCAATTTAATTTTTAAAGAAGTAACTTATCACCAAAAATGTTGTCACTTACCGGTATCACTGAAATATTTTCTATTGTCACTTACCACTGAAAATGTTTTGAGATATTGTTTTGGCTTTTGGGACAACTTAAGAATTTTTATAATTCTTCTTAAGGGCAATTGGTACCTGGAGACAGGTATAGGGATTCCCATTATACATAATTAATTCATTTCTCGAAGACTACTGGAGATAGGCCTATTTACTTAATTCTTTCACTAATTGAAGCGCATAGAAGAATTCTATGCTGTTTCTAAACAGAAATCTCGGTTATCGTAACCCAATTATTTTTAATGGTTGGTTTTCCACAGCGCTTTTTTCAGTAAATACATTTAATTTTTTTTACGATAAAGTTTAAAATTATCTTGAAATTGGAGGTGGACACGACTTAGAACTTTCAATTCCGTATAAATTAAAACAAAAATTAGTAAAATATCTTCATAATATCATAAATAACGAAGTCATGGAATAACTATAAGAAAAACCTTTGAATCGCATTTGACCTTCACAAGGGTCACTGTTGACCTTGGAAAAAGTAAGCTAAAATGGATTGATTATATGGTCAATATAACATTCAGTTGTAAGGGTTACCTACTTTTATACAGTTTTTATTAACATGTCAAATTTTCAAAACTCACATGCCTATTTCAATAAGTTTTTAATATAATTAGATAATAATTATAAAAAAACTTTAACATTATTTATAAGATAACATGATCACATATATTCATAAAATACTATACAAGAAATTTTTTTGATGGTCCATGTATTTACTCTTTATAAAGTGCCATGTACAATCTTGGAGAGAGCACATTGACTGCCATTAATAATTGGCAAATCCCCAAATATGCAACTGATATGGCCAATGAATAATATGAACAGATGCAACCTCTCCACCTTTGTAGATCAAAACTTAGATTAGAATAGGTTAGGTTATTATTTTAAACTTTTTGCAGGTTTAGATTACTGTAAATTAGTTTGAATTTCAACATTTTTTATTTGTATTTATTCATTTTCAAATAGAATGTAAGTTACTTTTGTAGACTTGCAAAAATTTAAATTCAACAGTTTGAATGTTAGGATTTTGACAAACAGTGTCCAAAGCTAAATTCTATATTTTTTAAAAGCTTTCTTTTTATACCCCCACAAAAAATTGCTTTTGTAAAGAATAAAAAAAATGTTTTCAAATACCTTTAAAGAAAAGTTCTTCAAAATAAGGCAGAATCAATGTATTTTTGTACCTGTATACTTTAAAATTATGCAACAGAAGCAAATGTTAACATTGCTTTTAAAAATACCAAGAGAATCTGTACAAATAAACGAAAAAGCGAGAGAATCACATACTGTTCATGTAATATATTCTTTGCTTTATGTCATTGGTGCTGTATGAGTTAAGCAAATAAATAAAAGTAAGAAACTGGAACCAAAGCAGAACTGTTTTTTTTTCAATACTTGTTAGGGTTTGTGACATTATTATTTTAATTATGATAGGTTCAAATAGGATTTTTTTTCCTAGGGCTCCTACATAATAATGAAATGATCAAAACTATTTGGTAGCATACATGCCTAAATGAAGTGTATTTTCTTTAAGCTTTTACATAGGGATATTCAAGCACAATAAAAAAATCTGCTTCATGTTGGACTTTAACCTGCTAGACCTACCTTTTCATAGCTCTTGTGCTGCCATTCTCTATGTAGCCTACTGAGATACCATGATGAACTGAGCTAGCTGTTTTTTTCTCAATGATCTTAATTTAATGCTACTTTTAAATAATTGCTTTTCTGCTAGTATAAAAACAATACTGAACTTATGAAGTCTTAACATTGTTGAGTATGAATAATATAATTATGTATTGTATATATGTATTACTGGAAGAGGTTAACTTTTCATTGTTTCGTAAAGAATTAATTTATAAATTCTAATCCCAATTTCCTCTTTTGCCCTCATAGGTGAGCAGTCCCCAAAACACAGCTCTTCCACAATGGCTGCATTTTGATGTATCGACAGTGACCTTCAAAGGAGTGCCTCTTGATACAGACTTGGGAGAACATTACATAGTAGTGAAAGCAATAAGTGATCATACTCCACAGTCTGTTGCCAAAGATGTCTTTTCCATTGAAGTGGTTCCGCCAGCAGGGAGTGTTCACAACTTTCAACAGGTCACAACAGTCAAGAAGAGTTATCAGAGTAAACAGGAACAGAATCTTCAAAAGGTAGGTCTAGGTTGTGGGAAAACATGAATGAATTCAATGAATTGTAATAAAAAGTGATTATGTGGTGTTATAAATCTTGCAGCATAACTGTGCATTACTAATTAATTTCAGGAATAAATGTATTTTAAACTTGACAGTGTATTGATGGATTCAGTTACTGAATAATCATCCAACATGCTGATTTTTTTATTTTTAGTTGTCATTTTTATTGAAAGTAATTAAAATGATTAAAAACTTTAACTTAAAATTTAAAGACATGCATATTTTCTTTTAAAATGCTTTTATCTAACTAGGATAGTTCCAATGTGCCAAGCACATCATCTTTGAAACTACTGGTACAGTAGTTGGAATAAAAACATATTATAACATAGAAGAGGCATGTTTAATTTTTTAATTACTTTCAAGATTACCAGTATACCTGTGTCCAGGTGCGGATTTGAAAGGGGCCCAAGGCCCCTCCCTTAATAATATTTTGTACAAAGTCGTAGAAAAATTCAGTTTGAAAAACAAATGAAAATGGTTAAAATTTCATAAAAAGGCTTATTTTTAGTAAAAATTTCTTGATATTGTAACATTCACAAAATATTTCTCTTATGCTTAAATTTTTTCTTCTCTTTGAAATGAAAATGGCAAAATTTTTATGATCGCGCAGTCTGACTTCGCTCTCCCTAATGCTTTCTTATGAAGCTTTCTTTACCTGCCAAGCATCAAAATATACACCAGCTTAAATGCTATAAAATATTTTTGAATAGCATATATTTACAGTAATCTGGGCCCCTCCATTAAAACAAGTCGAAATCCATGCCTGTCTGTGTCATATCCAATCTATCATAAAAGTTTCATTTTTATCATGAAAACTGTAAAATATAAATTTTTAAATAAAATTTCTAGTAGTATTATAATACATATTATCATATTATGGGTTGTTTGAAAATACTTAACTTTGTGTAACATGATATTGTTGTCAAACTTTATTGTCATGTAAAATGTTAGTATCTAAAGAAAACAAAGGCATAAAACTTATACAGTATAATGTATTAAAGAATTGCCAATGTTTAAAACATACTTTTCCTCTCTGTTTCAGGAATGTACACCAGGCACTGACAGTACTATCCTTGTAATCATCTTAGATGTAGAACCTGAAGCCATTAAAGCTGAAGAACGAGTACAAATACTCAGGAACTTAGCACAATTTCTGGATGTCGATCAGGTCAGTTTTAAATCTGTCAAGAAGTAACCTAATTTGCAACACGCATGTTTGACAAGATTTTTTGTTAAACCTCCATAAGAGTCAAATTTATTGTTCAATTTTTCAATCTATCAAAGTGTTATAGACCTAAAATATTGTAACTCTTAAAGTCTTAATGAAATTAAGATAACCTTACTCTACTATAGTTTATGTAAAATACAGTACAATGCAGCTATTGTGCATTTCATATGAATTATACTTTAGACTTTTATTTATGGACGCACGTTGTCTTTCAACTATTTCCTAAATTCCTCGAAATATAAAGTTGCTTTTACGTAGCAATGTCATTATTATCGTAATTCAATTAAACTACATCAAAGTACCAGAAATTTGAGACACTAACAAGACAAAAGGTCCTCCAAGATTGATAGTATAATAATTCATATGCAACACACATTAGAGGAAATACTCAAACAATAAAAAGTCTTGAATCATATAATAATCTGCCTCAATGTAGTTTTTTGTAAAAAAAAATTCTTTCTCACTGTTACTTTAGCGATCTCTTGGTTTGTATGGTGATAATGATAACCGTGATCTCCTCAACGATGAAAATATTATCTTGGCTGGTCCAGGAAATGCCAAGACTACTCACAAGATGGCTCTCTCAGCTGTTAAGTGGCAGGTAAAGACACAGTCTTACTTATAGGTACTGTAATTTATGGTAATTGGATTGCAAAGACTTATTGTTTAAAAAGAACTGTTTGACAGACATAAGAAAGTAGGTTAAACTTCATACGTTCAGACAGTGTGCTGCGTAAATTACTTTTTGTTAGTAATTTGTAGTACTTTAGTTACCATACCAGTATTGTTGCTTTTCTAGCAGTAACTGCAGTAGTTAAGTTTTAACTGCTTTAATTTGGTAAGGACTGCCTCAAACTAGTGGTTACTCTAAAGTCCAAAACTTGATGCAACTAAATTGATTATTACAGTATCAATTGCACCTTTCGAACAGCGGTTGTGGGTTTTTTTGAACAGCATGTCGCTTGCTAATAGTAACTGCAAGTAAATCACTAGGGATCTTTCATTTACATGCATTTTAAAGAAGAATTTGCAAATAGATATGTACCATGTTATTTGTATTCATTTGAATTTACCATAAATGTTATAATATAGCACACTTTGTTCTTCCTTTGAATCAAGGATCCCATTGGCTAATATACCGTACTGACAATAGCAGCGTAGTCGGTTGCAAACTGACATAAACGGTTGTAGTACTGCGCTTCATGTCTGGCGAGCATGTAAGTATATTGTAGCCTATATACAGTGGAA
>JAQIWE010000631.1:0-20464 GCA_034698565.1 Campodea plusiochaeta | reverse complement strand
GAGTTATTTATATCAAGAAGACTAATATTATGTTATAATATCAGAAAAGTCAATTTAGCTGCAGGTAACCCTTTAAGGTAACGTAACATGACCTCGAACTCTGAGTAAAAATATAATTGGTATCTTATGAAAATAATATATTAAGATGTAAGTGAAATGTATGTATTGTGTCTTTCACATTTGAATAATAAATTCAGGATAAAAAAAAATTCAGTTAGAGTGGAATTCGATTTGTAGAAAATTCAGTGAGGAATTCTAAAAAAATATATACATGATGAATGGAAATCTTCTGTTCCACAAATGTTTTTCTATAAAATATCTAACATGTTGTAAACACTTAGAATCGATCAGATATAACAGTCATATTCTCAATTGTATAGACTCACGTCAGATCTTGTCAACTCTACAATAGATTTGGCAATATCACTCTGAGGTAAAAGTTTTCCACAATTCATCAATAAAAGAATTTTGCAATATATGAATAAAGCTGATTCTATGTGATTGATGCATGTTATAAATAAGAACTTTTACTGAACAGAAGATTTTTATTAAGAGACTATTGAAATTTTTAAATTGATCAACCAATTTAAATCGCACGGATTAAGAATCTGGAAGAAAAATATACTTAACAAGATTTTAAATATAATTATGTTGTTTTAGTTTTTCTTCGATGTACGAGAAAATAATTTCGTATATTTGAAAAATTAATTACATTTATTAAACAGTATATTAGAATTATTATTTCATGATTTCGTTGTTGTAGTTGGTACTTTCAAATGCAATAATAAAAATTCAAGTTATTCGATAAACATGTAATTATTGTAACATAACAAAAGACACATTGGAAATGTTTTTCGAATACAACAATAATATAACAGGAAAACAGCATGGACTCATAATCTCTACGCTGTACATTTCAAAACAACAAGTTAACTAAAGGAAAGCAATCAAACATGTTAAAGAGTTCTACATTTTCCTGACTATTCTATTTTGCAATAATAATATTATCTTCACGTATACAGCATTTACAATTACAGATGGATAATTGTTTAGATCATTTATTCTTTTCGATAAATAATGATTCACGCCGAAGTTATCAAACTGCTATTCTACCTCAAACATCAGCATGTACAAATAAATAAATCACATAATTTTATTCTCTGATTACATTCCGCGAAAACCTCTCTGTGCACAAACCAGAATTATCGTCTCTCCTGCTTTCGACCCTTGATACCATTTCGTAGCTTGTGAGATGAAATGAAGTACAAGATAAATGTAACATTTTCCTCACTTTTATCGTTAAGGACAAATTCTTGAAATGGCTTCTTCCATCCTTCATTTCGGAATGAAGTATTTCCGGAGTGAAATTGCGCTTCATTACATTTCATTGCCTTGAGCCTCCCGATTTGATCAGCTTTTCAACGCCTTATAAAACGGATGAAATACATTGCTATTGCCACTACAAGTTCAATCTTAATCCTAGAATACAGTATTTCATACAAGACAAGAGAATATGGAATCTAAGGTATATTGTAGTGCAAAGTTTGTCAGTAGTGCTTCTTGTTTATTTCCGTATCTTTTCCAGTTTGTGGTAATGTTGTTAGCGTTTGGTGGTTTTGGTTTTGGTAGTTGTGAAGCACCTTCTGGTTCCAAGTATGATTCTAGGAATCTTAATAATGGTAAGATTATTGTTTCTTGTGTAGAAGTGTAGAGGACTATCGTATATGTATATTTTATCTCTTGTATATGTCTTATATTTTTGTTGCTGCAAAAGGGGAGAAGTCTCGTTGTCACAATAAACTGAATTGAATTGACTAAGAAAGATATTAGTGTTTCCGTTCATTTCAGTATACAGAGGAAAGGTTTGCTTTAAATTCTTAATTTCATCAATAAATTTTCTAAAAAAAATCTATTTATAACTATAAACTGAAATATAACGTTCTCCCTTTGCAAATTATGAGCAGTCAATACTAAAATGAATTTTACAAAATGGTTGCATATACTTTCCAAACAAGCTAAGTAATATTTTTGTTATTGAAATTTTTAGTATGAAACCTAACAACTTTCATTGCACAGTTTCTAAAGTAAATTCAAAATCTTCCTTAATTTTATCTTTCATTCCAGTTGTCTTTTTATATTAGATATTTCTATATTTTTTATCAGAAGATTTTTTTTACTAAAAGACGATACCACTTAGCCTCCGCCGTAACATATCTAGTTGACTTATTTTTCATTTTGCTTTTAAAGTAAAATTAAAAAAATTCCTGCAATTAATAATAAAGTTAAATCTCATAAAAACAGAGTATAAAAAGTTATAGCTATATGTGTAATTTCCCTTCTTTGACCATGCTGCTATTAAAATTAAGTTAAAATAACCATAATTATTCTAATAATGTAATTGCGAGTATATATTGTATAATTAGTTAATTACTATTCGTTAGTATATCGTTAATATAACATTGAAACTGAACGTAAATCAATAATTTAAAGGGAATAAAGCTTTAAAAACTATTTTACCATTTTTTTTTTCACTTTTTATTGCGGAAACAGAGACTGTTGTTCTTAACCGTCGTTGAATTATTTCTGGTAATATTTGAATTTAGTTTGGAATTTCAAGTGGGCCAAGTGACCTGTATACTGTATTGTCTTTCTATATGTTTTTATAAAAACTGTGAAAATTGTGAAAAATCAATATGACTCTAGCACTTCTGTACTTTCTTTGCACAACTGTTGGATTTAAAATTATAGATATAATGAATAACATCGATAAATTACGAGTGAATTTAAAATTTTACTTCTTACCGCAGTTATTTTGAAAATGCTTTTTACAAAAGTTGTAAGAACAAGAATGAATTTAACATACTACGTTACAAGCTCGTCAAAATGTTTTTAATTTAAAAAAAGGTTTCAAATTCTATAAAGAGCTTTGTTATAAATTTATCGCCGTATACATATAGTGTAATTATATTTTTTGGGTATGTAATCAAGAAACATTAAAAATATATGACCTACATACTGTATATCGAAGTTTTAAATATGAAACATTTTTAAGAGAATATTGTGAAAATAAACCTTGTAAACATGTCACATACATAAATTTTGTCTTACTTATGTTTTTGACTTTTTTTTCCCCGGTTATAAGTTCCTATTTTAAAACCCTGTTATTATATTGTAGTTTTAGAACATTTTATACTTTTAAATGTTTTATTTTACTTTGCTATGTGTTACGATTGGTAAATCCATAAATGAAACAAAATCTTTGTCAATATTTCAGCGAAGATTCTTCACTTTTATTAAGACAGTATAATTTTTTTTAAAAATGTAAATTTTATATTGTCTTGATGAAAGTGAAGGATCTTCGCTGAAATATTGACAAAGATTTTGCTTCATTTATGGATTTACCAATCGTAACACAACCAAATTTGAATAGTATTGAATCCATGTTTCTCAGATGTAACATGTGTATACTTTATTACTTTTATAAAAACACAGAATACTAGTAACTAAGTATAATTATGAACAGGTATTTCAGTATTACTCAGAAGTCAATTTTAATTTGAATAAACATGTACCAATAGCAAATATCATATTTTTTTGAAGGTGCCATAAGTCCTGACATAGTACCTCCCCCTCCAAAACCAGGCAGTACACTACCATATGGAGCACCCTACCTTGGTTACGTACCTTATCAGACAATACAAAATACAGATAGAAGAATTCAACCAGGTTAGAATTTATACTTTTCTAAAAATAAAACTTATCTTACTTTATTAAATTAACATCTCTTTCAGCTTTTCAAAATGATATTCAAGGATTATTATTGGCGGATTTAGCGAGACGAAGAGGATTGGCTTATGGAGGTATTTGTATTATTGAAAGATGGAAATTCGAACTTTAAAAGTAATTTTACATTTTTGTATTTATGGATTTTTCAGATTTTGGTGATCGTTATCATGGATTTCGTGGTCTTCCAGTAACATTCAATAGATATTATGGTGGTTATGGGAAGGGATTCGGAGGTAAGACTACAATGGATTTGGTAATAATTAATTTACTGTTTAGAGTAATTTATTTTATTAATATGCATCGAAGACAAATTAATTCTGCGCAATAATAGTCATGACGAAAGTTTTAAATTATTAAAATTTAACAACCAAAAATTAAACAATATAATTATTTCTAATATTTCTATTCTTCAAATTCTGCAGCAGTACATAATATAGACAAATTTTTTCGTCTACACACGTCTGGTTATTCAAAGCCTAGCAGTAAGGAAAAATATTCCCACTAAAAAAATCCAGAACCACAAAAAGAAAAACGTTTTAGTCATTACAAAGTTATTTGAACTTGTTACTAGTTAACTTTCTTGTTCTTAACAAGATATCTTGTATAATTTGAGAATATCTTTGTATTATTGTACACTAAATATTATTTTATTTTAGGTGGTTTCAGTGGTCCAGGAGGATGGCATTATGGCAAAGGTAATACTGCATCTTTCTTTTTTGTGGTTTAACAAAATTATGTAAATAATAATACTAATAATTATGTTAGTTGCAAACTTGCAAATTAAAATTAACTTGGACTAATAAAAGAAGATTCGTATTGCAGTAGATTTCCTTTCTAACTATATATCTTTTCTAACTATATTAATATGTCAGATGATCTCATGAATAATGTGCTTTGCAGTTTTTTAAAAATGATTTAAACAATCTGATAAGAGTGACGACATATAGGTTTTATTTCTTTTTATTACATAACACTTCATGAAATATTTAAGAATTCATGAAATATACTGAGGAAACACTATCTTAATATCATTCTAAAACATTCACTTCATTAAAACTCTATATGTAGGAACAATTAATAAATAATGTAGGAACAATTAATAAATGCTAATAATTATTTAACAAATAACAACAATAAATTAAAAGAAACTAACAATTAACAAAGACCTTGAAAAAAAAATAACCTTTCTGATATTTTAATCCAGGAAGACAAAAACTTCTAAATCCAAAACATCCTGGCTGACGGGAAGATTTTTCACGCACTTAATTCCTAAATTAAACGCTAAATTACAAATAAAGTAATTGACAGAAACGGTACTTATTGGAGTGTATCTTTAAATAATGTCTGTAACTAATATTTGCTGGTCTTCAGGAGGTCACAAGGGATTTGGTGGTTCAGGTGGATGCGGGGGTGGTGGTGGATCAGGGGGAAATGGATGTGGGGGGTGTCGAGGAGGGGGGAGCGGATGTGAATTTAATCCTAACAACTGTTGTGGAAGTATTGGTGGAATTAACAAAAATCAAGGTTGGTTTTGAACACTGTAAAAAGTATCAAACAGAGATAAATTTACAAAATTATGAAGAAAATGTTTTTCTTTATTATTTTGTAAATTTATTCTACGTGCTTCTGAATGTTTTTGAATTATTTCTGGTAATATTTGAATTTGAATGGCAGCAAATAGTATTGTTTACTTACTACAAAGAATTGAAGTTCTCATCAATATTATTTATTCTTCATTGTTTGTTTGTTTTCGTGATACTTTCATTTGCATGCAACTTTTCTTTTTAAATTTAAATTCTGAACAGTTTAAAAATATTTTAAACTGCACATAAATAAAGAGGAATTCTTATAAGCATTTCATTTTTTTTAAATAATAATTTGAAATAACAAATTTAACAGATATTATTAAGTTCAGTCTATTAATTTTTTAAAGAATAATTTGAAACATTTTACTTCTCGTTTTCAGTTGTTCCAAATAATGGTTTTCCTGACGGTCTTGGTGCTTTAGGATTTCTTCCTGAATTTGATTTTGGTGCTGGTCCATATATTCATCCATTAATAAGTGGTTCTGTAGCTAAAGGAGAGAAAAATGATTTGGATGCCAAAAGGAAACTTTCAGTCAATGGTATGTGAAGTTTTAAGTTTTATTTACGATTTTATAGTAGGTGAGTAAGAACTCCTTTTCAAGTTCGGTTTATTGTTAGACCGGTGTCAACCGTTCTTTTAAATTTTGAAGTTTTTTCCTGAACTGTCAACAATAACTACTTAATAAAATTACAAACCTTACTAAAAAAACTAATACACTCTTTTACTTTACGTTTGACATAAGAAAAATAGTAAAAAAATTATTTAAATTATACTCTTTTCAGTGACATTTATTTTAACTTTCAGTTTCAGGTCTTTATTTTTTTTAGCATTTAAAATTAAAACTTTGGAACATCATCGACTACTTCATTGATTACATTTCTATTTATCAATATGACTGTTATACTCCACTTTGATTAATTTATGTTCTCATTACCAAAATTGTAAAATTTCTATTACATCATAATTACAGGCTCTGATTGGTAGTTATTTTAATTCATTATAAAATATTACTAAAATAGCAAAATTTATTTATGGCTATTATGTTACATCAAATCAGCTTTACGATGTATGAAACTTTTTTTTCAGGTTCACCAAGGAAAAATGGTCATGGTCACAGAAATAAGTTTAGCGACTACGAACTCGTAACACCAACTGCCCAAGCTATTGCTGTAGTTAATCCAATTGCTAGTAAGTATTAGATTTTTAATTTAGTTTAACATTTAATATTAATTCTGTCTTTTACTCTTTTCAGATGTAAGAGCGATCCACTATTAAAAAGAAGATTTTTTTGTTATTTTGTAGTCATTGAAAAACATTTATAAGTTTTCCTTTGTTTTGGATTTTATGTATATCTTGCTTTTATTTTATGTATGTGTTGGTAAATTTTCTGTAAGACTTGTAATAAAAGTACACAGAAATGTACAAAAATATCTTTTATTATTTATAACAAAATTATAATACAAACATTGACACAAACACTGTACACTTAGTAGGAAGAAAACAACAACACATTTGTTCATATTGTACATAACACACACAAGTTAAAGTCTTTGGAATACGATAGGAACGTCTTGACTTAGCCATTCCATCCAGAACCTATCAAAAAAGAAAATTACATGTGAAATTTACATGAAAATCATTACTGATTAATTTTTATAAGATATTATGATTGCACCACAAATCAATGAAATAATTTTTGATATAACAGGAAACATTACAACTCGAAGACAAAGAGAGAAAGTACGAACAATGAAATAGTATTGTACAAAATATCCCGTTTTTAAAAGAATAAATTTAATGTTATATCATTTGTTATTTTTCTTAGAACTGAATACCTGTTTTCTTAATTAATTGTTTATTATATAAGGAAACATACTTATTAGAATAGTTTTTGTAAATGTTAAAATATAATTTACTTTGATTTAATTAAAACTCTAATCTACTTTTCACTGGAATACATACCTCCATGTCCACCTCCTCCATAACCACCACCACCCTTGCCGCCTCCACCACCACCTCCTCCAAATAGAGAACCGAATTTACCAATCACTTGACTGAGAAGTTCAGCACCACCTCCAAAACTCGAAAGTCCTACAATAGTAATGTAACAATAAATCAATGTCACATGAATGGGAAATATTACCTTCCTGTTTATATAATGATTGTGAACGTTGCATCATAAAAGAAGACAAATGTATATATTGATATTTTTGTTTATTTTTAATTGGGTTAGGAAAAGATGAATTGTCTATGATTTTGCATTTGTTTTAAGTTTACGATTACAAGCTGTTGTTTCATATTTCATTGAATTAAATAACTATTTTAAAGAAAACATTGAATGATATTAAGTGTACCAAAACTAAGACTTCAATAAACAAGAACTATACAGTCTCAAGAATGATAACATTTCAAATTTAATCGCAACGTACCTCCGCCGCCACCTCCTTTTCCTTTGCCGCCTCCTCCACCTTGTTGCCATCCACCTCCACCACCATTTCCTCTTCCTTGTTGTTGCCACCCACCACCTCCACCTCCTCCTTGCTGCCACCCACCTCCACCACCATTTCCACGTCCTTTCTGTTGCCATCCACCTCCGCCGCCACCTCCTCCTTTGCCACCTCCTCCAAATCCACCTAGAAGGCCACCAATACCACCAAATCCACCGCCGCCACCTCCTTTACTACCGCCTCCTCCTAATCCACCCAATAAACCACCAATTCCACCTCCACCGCCACCTCCTCCAAGTAATCCACCAAATCCACCACCACCACCTCCTCCGTGGCCACCTGAAATGTCGATAAGAGCATAAATTTATTTACCTAATCTCACTCGATATATTGATACTTTGGGTATATAATATCAGTAATTACTATCGATTGAGTCTTTGTTTCATTCTTATTGCGTTCTGATCGTTACTACATACCTTTACTGCCTCCACCTCCAAGACTGCCTAAACTGTTTGAAAGTGTACTTGAAAGACTACTTAAGAGAGCACCAACATTAAATCCTGGTCCACCACCACCTCCTCCTTTGCTGTTACCACCACTCCATGGTCCACTCTGTTGACCACCCCCATATCCTCCACCACCACCTCCACCTTTACTATTCCATGGACCACCTTGTTGACCACGTTGTTGACCACCAAATCCACCTCCTTTACTATTTCCCTGCTGCCATCCACCGCCACCTCCTCCTCCCCGTTGACCACCATATCCACCACCTCCACCTCCTCCTCTACTCTGTTGCCACCCGCCACCACCACCTCCCTTCTGTTGACCACCATATCCACCTCCTGAAGATAACAAACATGGAACATATATTTAAGGAAAAACAAAACAAGACTTTTTTTACATTAGTAAACATTCTGAGGAAAGGAAATAACAGAAATTTCATTGCAACTTTTACAGTTTATAACGCTTTTATCAGAAACACAGTGTGCCATATGAATTTCTTGAATTTATTAGAAAAAAATATTTGTCTTACCAATAAAAATACGTTGTTGTCAAAAAAGGTGCTTGAAAATCAATTAATGTGTTTACGTTAAAGAAAATATTTTTTATCATTTAAATGAGCAAAAACAGTATAATTATATTGTATATCGTATTGAATACCGAATGTCAAATACAATATCAGTGAATTTTACAAATAATTTTATGAAAACTACGATTCCTGTATCGATTTACAAAAAGAATATACAACTGATTTATTATTTTAAAATCAATGATATTTATACAGACGAAATAGAAAACTATAATAATAATAATTCACCTCCTCCCCCTCCTCTGCTTTGCTGTTGCCATGGTCCACCTCCCCCTCCTCCTCCCCCGTTGGTGACAGGTCTCCATGCACTACTACTTCCACCTTTTTGGTTTCCACCTCCTTGCTGCTGCCATCCACCTCCACCACCACCCCCGTTGTTTCCATAACCACCTGGACCACCTTGGTAACCACCCTTGCTGCTACCAAACGAGCCACCAGCACCGTAGGAGCTACCACCTAAAGAACATGGAAGAATTCGTTAAATGAAGAATGAAGTATAATATTTTAAACTATTATACTTCATAATCTATTATTTTTACGCATAATTATAGTTAAAAATGTATGAGCGATTATAAAACTGATACTTTGTTATACAACTTTTATTATAAAATATTGCCTGTGAAAATTACAATTTAGCATTCACTTTTCATACATTGAAAGTGATTTACAAAGTAACTCAAAAGAAATCAGCATAATTATAATGAAAATTTGCTAACTCTTAAATCGGATAATTTCAATAGAAATAAAGTTCGTCAGTGTGTGACTTACTGAATTCAGAACTTTAATTGAAAGTTTAATATTATCAAAAATAATGATCAAACCATCAAATAAACTGAAGTAGTCCTATGTGTTAAATTATTTCAACTGTTCATTTTATTTACTGTTCGAAATTAATATTTGATTTATAAAACCGATTGAGAAGAGAATAATATGTTTATTTAATACTCTGCTTACATATAGTAAGTTAAGTGCTTGGTTAATAGTAATTTGAGAATTCTAGGTACATAGAAGTAGAAAATCTTATTACAGTAACAAGTACTGCTGTAGAAAATCATGAGATTTATCACTTTTCTATTCAATTTTTATAATTTTTTAATTGAAACAGTGAATATTGAAATAAAAAATGGTCGATGTCAAAAAGTATGTTAAATATTCTGTTTGTTGTATTTATTTATTTATACTATAGAAACTGCTTTCTAGCTTTGGTGGGACTTGAACCCACATCTTAGATGATGGATGATCATCACCTACGTCTTATCGTTAGACCACAAAGATTAAATGAAAGCAGAATCTGACATAGGAATATTGGCTTGTTTCTTCAAACTACATGAAGGTTCTAAAACCTAATCAAAAAACTTCAAATAGTAATATTGTATTTTAAGAAATATCTGACAATTTCTAGCATTCTCTTAAATATGTCATAACTATAATTATAATTGATAACTATTATGAGCACCTAATCCACCTCAGCATGATAAATCAGGTGTTACAACGAGAAAGATGAATAATTGAAAATTTTATTAAAACCAAATCTGGTAAATGAGAACATTTAATTTTGTTTCCGTACCTCTCTGCTGTCTTACTCCACCATGTCCACCTCTCTGTCCACCACCGTAACCACCTCCTCTATTACCACCACCGTACCCTTTAGAAATAAATAACTAATAGTTACTAACTACTATTCAATATACAATTTACCTCATTAAGATATTATATATATATATACATTATATATGCATATGTTGAACTATTTGGAATGTTAAATTGAGTTATATACAGTATAATAATAATTATTATTTACAAGTTTATATTTACATAATATGACAGTTCATACGTACAAGAAATATAACTGCTGGAAAGTAATTAAAAAACAAAGTTCATTTTTGCCTGAATTCAAAGCAAAAGTGAACTTTTGTATTTTGGTTACGTACGTTCAAGTTTACATTATGTTACTTTTTGTGCTAAAAATAAAAAAAATTAACATTATTTTTGATATTATAATACAATTGAAATATTTACAGTAAGTGCGCATAAGAATTACAGTGAAATATTGATATTTGTATTAAATATTATACATACCTCTTTGCTGTTGTCTTTGCCATCCTCCACCACCACCACCTCCATATCCTAAGAAATGAATAAATAAGCGTTATACTAAATACAACTAACTACAAAATAAAACTAAAAGCCACTAACTACTCAAAATAATTAAAAATACAACTAACTACTCAAAATAATTAAATACAACAAACTACTCAAAATAACTAAATACAACAAACTACTCAATACAACGAAATACAGGAAACTACTCAATATATCTAAATACAACTAACTACTGAAAATAACTAAATAAAACTAACTACTGAAAATAACTAAACTCTGCAAAATAGCTGAACGGAACAAACTACACAAACTTCTTACTAATCCTTCTTGCTCAGTAAAAATTATACCACCTTTGCAATAGGTAAACCTACGAACATTTCAGATTTCAAGTAATTTGCGCGAAAATTTAAGGTTTCTGCATATAGATTTTATAGGTGCAAAGCATAATTTTAGAAATTTATTAAACTTGTGTTGAAGCTATCGAGTCAAGCAACTGACATCAGTAGCAAATTGACAATTATTTCATGAAACTTTTTATACGCATCCACTTTTCGACTCAAAGTTTATATATTTACTTCATGGCTAACTACACAACTTTTCAAAACACATATCTAATAAACATTCTCGGTATATCTGCTAATGATAAATTACAGGATTCTACATATGCCCTGAAAACACCTAATTACATCATAACCTATCTGAAATAAAATATCTAAACGACATATCAGCAATAAATATTCATCTGTAAATATATAAAAAAATGTAAAAACATTTTAAATGAAAAAAAATTAAGTAGTTACAGAAATAATCTAATTCTAACCATAATAATTAGAGTATATAAATTAATAATTTTATTATAAATTATAACTCACCTCTTCCACCTCCACCACCACCTCTCCAACCTACAAAGTCAAAAAATATTTACACTCAAATATATATACAAAATATACAATTTACAATATACACTGGAAAATATATACAGAGTCAGTATTCTATGAAGTGCTTGGTTAATTATGTACATAGCGGAAATTAGTTGATCATAAACTTAATAAATAATACAGTGAATGTTATTTTTACGTTTTAAAACAGAAGTTTATAGGAATTATTTGATTATAAAAACGTAAGGTACTTATTTATTTAGCTGTGATTTATACAGGAGGAATAGTGCATTAGGAACACAGATTTGATAGACTAAAAAAAATACAAATAAATTGCGTATTCAGAAGAAAAAAAGCATATTTTCGATGATTTTATTTGCTACAGCGTGACCAAAGTTTAGATGCGTTTTAGAATAATATCAAAAAATATGTTATTTATGTCGCCAATTTGAACATATCTCTCGACATATCTACGCTAATAGAAGAAAAATCGTATTTCGATATCGTCTGAAACATCCAAATTGCTCAAGAATTATGGAATAAAATGTGGAGCTATTTCTCAAAGTGACAAATTTATGGTAATCTTTATTACTAATTACCGTCATTATATTTAAACCGTCTCATATCACGGTCATAATTATAAAAAAATACCTGTTTTAGGTATAACGTACTACAAAAACAAAGATTCCAAATTAATAAACAACCTACCACAAACTATTTACTTCGCGGTAGAACTCACGCGAAACCTGGGAAAATTTCATACATTACAAAAAAACGCACCATTTACACACTCCAGTACATACTATACAATTTCATTCACAATTCTTTATTATATAACGATGTGAAAAAAGATGGAGACCCTATAATTTTTTTCATCTAACAGATATTTAATGATATTCTTTGTTTCATAAATTTCTCACTTGTTTAATGAATCTCATTCCATGTGGTAACGTAGAACTATGATGTTATATAAGCAACAAAATTTCTAGTATGGCAAAACTTAGCAGTATATTTTTTCATCACGATAATGTTGCAATTAGAAAGGAAGTACTATTCACGTTTGTTGGGATGGGGTCGTATCGTATTATGTATAAATCTCTTTGTTTTTATCTCCGAATAGAATTGTCGAAATGTACCAACTAGGAATAATAAGGTAGTTAATCTTGTCTCTTCTTTTTTTTTGCTTCCGGAAGATGTATGCAAAGTAAAGGATAAAGTGTTACAGCAATTATTTATTCCGAATTCCTTTGTTTTTTTCTTAACAATAGTGTAAATATGGAAAAACTGTGATTGTTTTGTTCACTTGATTAGAATATTATGATTATGGTTGTGTAAGAAAATGACGAAAGAAAGTAAATCAAAAATGGCAATTTTTATTACATAAACTGAAAGTTTGTGTAATATTATTATATTAATATATTTTTACCGTAAAACCTATCATTGCATATATATATTTTTAATATATACAGTTTTTTTTTGCCAACTGTGTGAATTGGGGAATTAAAAAAAAAATTAAACTATTAATTTTGTACTTAATCCATATATTTAAGGAATAAACATTAATTTGATTGGATTTGATTTGAAATAGGGACCTGTAAAAATAATAAATCGAGTAAAGATTATAATTACTTGTTGCTATGCAAAAAAGTGGTATTCTAATTAACTATAATGCCACCGAAGTGATATGACCCTTTTGTAAGCATAGTATTTTTTTTACTTTTCACTTTAATTATATAATTACCAGTTTTGCAAAAAATAATTACCTACACGGATCACGTAACATAGTGAAGCAAGTTTGATCATCAACATATTTATGAAGTATAATTATACAATTAATTGTTACTAACGATACTAACGAGTTTAAAAGTATATTAATCAATGTGACTTAGCAATAAATAAAAAATATATTAAAGTGAAAAATAGGAAGCCGCAATGTTTCTGCTGAGAGGGTATTATAAATAAATTAACCTTTTTATTCTTCTTGAAGTTCAACTGATAAAATATTCTTTATGTGATTAGCTGTTTTATGTACTCTTATTATAATTTATCCCATTACGAGATCGCTGAATTAAAGGGGTATTATTTTCCTGCGGGAAGCCATCTTTTCCAACACAGCTTAGCGGTCTCTTGGGAAAGCGAATACAATAGAGAACAAGGAAAGTAAAACAGGATATGTGTGTTGGAAACGATGGTTTCCCGCTGTAAAAAATACAGGGGAATCAATATAAGGAAATACATTTTTTCTAGTAATAAACATGAGCTTTTTTTTTATCAAAAGGGTTCACAGAATAGTACGAATTTTTCAGAATAAACATGACTTGGGATTTGGGGGTTTTAAATCCGAAATGCGAATATTTTCACATGTTATTAGTTTGAACGATGTTGTATAAAAATATATTAATTCATGAATCCAGATATTATTTTGATATTTTAATTAATGAAGTGACATAACACTTATGTATACGGTATATATATTTTTACTTCAATAAGAATTTATCATTGCGAAATATTTTTATCGCGAAATACAATCTGAAGTAATTCTCACTGTATCAGTAAGATAAATTTTTCTGATAAAGATACAACACTGCAAAAAGTAAACAATGATTTTTTTTATTGTGAAGATATTTTTGAATGGCATAATCCAGTAGTAGACAATGTAGCTTTTCAAAACATTTACACTAATAGAGGGCGAAATTGATATGGAAAATCTGAAATGTCACTCAAGTTCAGAGCCAAGTTTGAATGGAATAATAATCAAATAGTTTTCTAAAAATTGTTTCAATACTAAACTATTAATATTTATTATTTCGATATTAGGCTATATTAAATGCTTCTAATCAAATTTAATGATTATCTCTACAGATGGAAACTTCTTCTTGGTTCATTCATAATGTAGTTGTAATAAAGGGGTTTTGAAACCAAACTCTTTTCTTCAAAAAAATTGAGCCTTTCCCTTCTGAATTGAGGTTTCATATTGAAATTTATGATTATCATTGTTACTATTTTTTGTTCATATTCTCTGTTAACATTTTTTGTAAACCTATTTGCCTGATGACGGTACCACGTAGGTGCTGAAATATATTGCATTTTTTGAAGAAAAGTGTTTGGTTTCAAAACGCCTTTATTACAACTACCTTAATGACTATCTGTTAGAGAAAATATCTTTACACAAAATAAAATAGAGGAATAAAGCTGAACAAAAATATTTAAATCAATCAACCAACAAAGTGCCATCTTTAGGATAGTAGAAAATATGTAGATTGCGTAATAAATAATTTAAGCTCACAGGAGTTTGATTCATATTCATTAACATTCTCAAAATGGAGTATATGGACTCTTGCTTGATAATTCTGTTACATAACGTCGAAATATTACAAACTAGGTACACTTTTTTTATTGGTCTTTATTACTTCATTTTGACAATGTTAATAGATTGTACAATATCATCTGATCATTAAATCTGCTCTTATGTAAACAAATAAATATATATAAAAAAGTACTGATACAATGTTATTTATCCATATTAGAGGTAGTACCGAATTTTACCAAGCATTAAAATGTTAAATGCAGAATAATATTTTCAAACATATTGATAAAAATTTATTATGATCTTACCTCCCCCGCCTCCATGTCCCCCTCCCCCTCCACCACCCCCTCCAAATACACCACCTGATGTTACATGGATTAACACCAGTGTGGAACAAAGAAGAAATGCCTAAACAAAATAAGAGAAAGAAGAAATAAGTAAAAGTAAAAGAAGAAAATAGCTCTGTGTTTTACTGATTATATTTCATTTTTCATCGGTGACTGACATTGGTTTGGTAAAATTAATAAATAAAGTTGCTATAATATTAATTGAAATTTTAATGTCACTGAAATTAAGTTTCTCGAATTTCAATAAAATATTAATATGTTAATTTTTGAGATTAAATTTCACGATAATTAAAAATCTAATTAATGTTGGAACTGTTTTATAACTTATAATGTTGTATAATGACATATATAATAACTAGATTTTCGGAGATTCAGTGGGTTTTCTTGATAATAATTCATCTTCAAAATTATGGATTAAACCACTTCAAAGCACTATAAAATACTGGATTGACGTTTCGCTTGCTATATTATCATTCAAACATATTCAAAAAACAATATGTTGAGAAAGGGAAGTATAGTATGACATACAAATAAATTTTTGAAAATGTTTGTATGATAATATAGCACACGAAACGTCAAGCCAGTATTTTATTGTGTCTTGAAGTGGTCTAATCCATAATTCTGAAGATGAATTATTATATATAATAACTGTTGGAACTATTTTAATAATATCTGATCCATTCTGAGATTGAACTACAGGTTTTGTAATTTTTTTAACAGCTAAGAAGTTGATTGATTTTCTTATCAAAGATCATTTATAAACGATATGAGACCAAACTAATTTACAAGACAGTATCATTTCAACATTATTAATATTAATAAACTGTCAATAAATAATGTTTCGAAGTGTCGCGAATGAAACAAATCACATATTTCAAATCCACTGAAGCACAACGCATTTTTAAGACAATAATAAAAATACCGTTCGCAACATATCCGTCAAAACGCAATAAAAACAACACTAAAATAAACAAACAAAATCACAAAAATCCAATGTCTCCTTCACCGCGAAGCAACAACTAAAAAAAATGAACACCCGAAGTAACCACCAACTTTGCACCACTAACTGTCCCTTACCACTTTCATTTTCGCTTCACCACTAAGATCTGAATGGATGAAAGGTCGATTCTGAGCCAAAAGTTGCCCTGTAGCTCCTTTATATACCAAAAATTATTTGACCTCCATGAGATTTGAAAGATTATTCACAGGCTCATCACGATCTTCGCTAGTTAATATATTAAATTCTATTTTTCTTCTTTTTCTTCGTTTGCATTGAGTGTGGTACGAAAAAGGGAGGAAAGGACACCAAATTTAATGAAGAAATAGGAAGCATTTTAATGATTTTCCTCAAGACTATTATTGGACTAATTGTTTCTAAATATTACCTTGAAATTATTTGGAAAATGCTAGTATTATGGTAATTAGATCTTCACACTTTTTCCTTCTGGTTAATTTGGTGGATTAATTAATGTGATTATTATTATTATTATTTAGTTAGTTAGTTTTTAGTTTCATAGGTGTTTTGGCTTAGCCTTTCACCCCGCAGCAAAATTTACAATGAACTATAATATATTTAAAACGGAGCAATTTTGAAGATAATTGAATATGATTTGTAAAATAGTTTTTTGTTTGTTTTCGAACACCGGAGGTTGTTTGAAAAGTATATGCAGATCTAGAGTAAGATTTATATCTGATAATGATGAAATAAGATTTTATTATTTTCGAAACCTTTTTAATAATAGGCCTAGTTGGGATAATTTTGATAAATGGAACTAATATTACAACAATGATTTTTAATTGGATAAAGCAAAATTACACAACTATAGTGAAAACTATTATCAGATTACATTACATTGTTGAAGAATGTTTTCATTTAAAGGAAATTCTGCATTTCTGTTATTTCCAATACAATTAAAAAGTTGATGGAAAGTAATAATCATACTAGAAATGTGTGGTGGGCGCTTATGTACATGTAAATTGTTTGATAATAAGTTTGTATTAAACTCGAAAATTCACGAGAAAATCCTCTTTCATTGACTGAGATAAGAGCCTTTATGAAAATGTATGTTATGAAAACGGACTAGTAATTTACAAGTCACTTTGGTTCTATAAGTTTTGAGGTATTATAGGACATGACCAGAGAACGAAGGTTCGATTTTACTTGATTTGCAAGTAGAGTAGTCGTATTTTGACCAGTGTCTATTATTCATGCTTGTTGATGTCGGAGCGAGCATTCTGTTTTAGCCAATCTGGCTCGATTTTCTCTCAATCATTTTAAAATAGTTTTGCTAAACTGTGTTTAAATATCATAATAACGTCAAAACAGGAGAGTCGAAATGTATTGCGATTTTTAGCTTGAGTTAGTAGAATTATAATTATTATTATTTTCGAGTCAGTTTTAAGTCAAGTCGGTTCGAGTACGACCCTTGTTCCAAACTCGACTTAGCCCCTTAGAAATACTAATAACCAATATAAGTAGTAAATGAAACTATTTTATCAGACCATATATAAAAATATTATATTCATTAACATTACCATACTTTTTACTGAAACATATACTCAATCCTTTTTGGCAAAACATTAGCACAATCTTATCTTGTAACATTTTATTACTTTTATCCTATTTTGATTCCCCTGTTTTTCTTCTTTCGTATAACACGTAATAACGAAAACAAAACACAATTTGGAAGTTATGCCTTGAAAGCGAAAGTGATGTTCATTAAAACAAGTTTTGGAGTCTGAAGGATATATTTTATTTAAATTAAACGCATGTATCCTGTTAACGCTTAATCGTAGATTTTCAAACACTTTTTCCGCCAAAAAATTTATTACAAATTTTGAAAATATGTAAATAAGCAATAATCCTGTTTGTAATGGATATTTTCTTTAATGTATAAAACTCTGTTGTTATATAACCTTTCACCTACAACCTTCACATTATAGGGAAAGGTCAATTCTACCAGATATTACGAAATTTGACATGTTTTCTAGTATTGTAAGGAAGGAATTCACTGCTATACGACATATCGCACAAATAAAAGAATGGAATATAAAAGTAACAATTAAAATAAAGATATTCTGACACGAATATATTAAAATTATACAAAAAGACATAAAAGTACATTTAATTGTCAACAACTGAAATTATGTTTACATTGAAATACTTTTGTATAAATGTATTTATAATGATATAGAGTTCTTTACAAATTCTCATATATCATTTAAACCCATTAAACTGAAGATTTTTAACATTAATCATTCAATAAGGGTAACATTATAACAGAACATCATACTAAATCACAAATAAAAACACCGCGAAGCTTCATTATTACTTATTGAAGGTAAACAGATGGTAGTATTTTGCTAAGTTGCCAAATTATCAGACTGACTGTACAGTAATAAAATGTAAGACATTTATAATAGTATTACTAGTAGTGCTTAAAAAGTAAACATTATTTATGTGTGACACATCTTATTACGAGGAATGATAACGTGAAGTTTTAATAAAAAAAAATCTAAGTTGAAACTTACCTTAAATTCATATTTTTCTGAATTTTAGATACAGACGCTGCTGAGGGAGGTTAAATAAATTATTGACAAAGTGTGTATGGCATGGGTCCATACAGATGAACAAAGGTTTTGCGAAATTTGGTGTATCTGTGGTTGATGACGCGATTAAACTCTGAAGATAATTCAATTTTTGTGTTTCTGTCAACTAAAGTTGGTATACCGTAATAATATCATGATATAATTATACCACCCAGTTTAAGGGTCAACTTGTAAGGTGGGGGTATAGAGCTGTACGAGATATGTTGTGATAGTGTTAATGTGTAATATACCGTACAAGTAGCTGCTGCATATCCAGCAGGAAGGATCTGAAGATTCAAATATCTTTAAAAAAAAAAAATGTTTGAAACGTGTTTGAAACAATGAAGGCTTAATTTGGAGGTTGAAGAACCATAAAAAATTATTAGTGAAAATATTAACTACCGACTAAGTCGGAAATATTTATGTGTTCAAATATTTGTTTTATATTTATAAATAATGTACATAATATACTCAAATTGATAAATGAAACCAGTCACTAATTAGTTTTTTCCCTTATGTTTCTGTAGAACTGCAGAAGTTGATCACCAGAAAAATAGAAAAATGGACATTTTTCTATTTAGTTGACGGAGATCGTGACCTCTCCAGCTGGGGGCATACGTTTTCTGAACACCCTCTGAGTCTACCACCTTTTTTGACCTGAAACCTTCATAAATATTACCAAATCACTTTAATTTTATAGAATCACATAACTTACATAATAATTAAAAGGACAGAATTTATTTGGATAACATTAAGTAACCAGACAATCTAGAAGAAAAAAAAACTCCCAAGTTTCTGTGAAAATTCTAATGTATATAATAGCGTTGTGAGGTAGGTTGTATGAAAACCGGTATGGATAAAACGTGATTCTCAGCTTCTTCAGAAGTAACAAGTGTTCTAGTAATAAAATGACCATTGTAATTTGTTCCAACATCTTTAAGAACTGTGCCATTGTTTATAAGACCATTGTGAAGGAAATTTATTTGACCATTATTAGCACTTTATTTAGAGAATTACCACGGAAGAATTTTAGCACTTCAGAAAAGTGGAAGCGGCGGAAAATGTCAGTGATGATATTAGTTATGTAGACTTAAAACTGTTAAGAGACAGGTTTTGTGATTTTTTGCTCTCATGGTTTCGACGAATATCAATTCAAAATAAATTATGTATCCATGTATTGACTTATCCCAGTAATAAATAGAATTGGGATAGTGGAAAAAACACAAAAAATAAAAAAAATAGAGGCTCCACAATGGATTTTGAGCATTTTGTTGGAAGAGGAATATAATCAAAATATTTTGTAAACACTTTGTTTGATAATGATATTA
>JAQIWE010000630.1:0-20468 GCA_034698565.1 Campodea plusiochaeta | reverse complement strand
GAAATCGGTTAAGCCGTTCAGAAGTAGTTCGCGGTCAAACAGACAGACGGACAGACAGACAGAGGCACTCAAGCGACATACTATATAGGATATAAAGTAAGTTACTTGCCATTATTATCTTGAAATTCGGAAAAATTCTAAAATTATTCATCCTACTAAACAACAGTGATTGATAAGGTTTTCATTCATACAAATAAGGAAATAATAACATTTAATTATATTACTACAGACTTTGATATTATACAGTAGAAAAAAATAACTCCGTATATTGTAAATAAATACAATAAACTCATTTTTAATCTTCTGCTAACAACTTTTATCTACTTAATCAACACACACATGAATTATTACTCGACTACTAATAACCTTATTTTAATTACCCCTGTATGTATAGAATCAATATATAGACTATGAATTATTATTGGTTAATTATGTCCTGTTCCACAAGGGGATATTTTTATCGTGACTTGTAGAATACACTGTTCTAAGGGAAGAGGATTTGATTAATTATCTTTACCACTGTGAAAGGTATAGAGGTCATAGAACTTTCAAATTATTATTTTTAACCTCGATTAGATATAGAATTTCAATTGAGTTTGAGGTAAAAATGAATATTATACAGAGGTGCAAATATGTTCTGGAAAAGTATTATTATTCTCATCCACGAAATGCTCGCATTAAAGTAATGGAACAGATGTCACCATTACGAGAACATATACGGACATGAAATAACAAAATATATTACAACATTGCACGAAGACCCTCTATATATTAACAACATGTGAAGTACGAAAGCCAATTAGAAGACTCATGTACACCAAAACAACACGTCACCTTTAGAGTCCAGAAAATTCAAATGGACTTTTTCAGTGTGGGATGAAATAATACAATAAGAAGCTGTTTTGTTGGAAAATTAATTTAAATCTTTTCTTATATATTACGCTAAAAGGTCAAATTCTAAAATAGTCTAGTATATTCTTAATTTAATCTGTGTTATACATTACTACTTGTATGGAACCGTAGCTAAAGTGGAGTAGTTGGAATGAGGGAAATATTAGATAGTACTATGCGAATTACATTTTGAAAGTGATGGTAACTATAATTAGAGTAGACGTTAGTATATAGAGACGAGATATTAAAGTCTTAATGGAATGACGTTATAGATACAGTAATATTAAATAATGGGCATATACTATAAAATACATTTTTTTACTATTCTTAAATATCAAAGAAATGAAAACTCTTTAGACTTGAACTATATTAGTGCCATTAAGAATGACTTTTAAACTGTTTGCCAATATTGGCATCTCTATATTCTTCATTCAGACTTTCAGAGTAATATTGCTCGATTTCTTAAATGCCTATGTGATATATGAATCACAATCCATTTACTTATATTTTTCTACATAATGTTGATTGAATATATACAGTTTTAATGTATGGAGAGCAATAATAAATGATAGAAAACAATAAATGCTGTTATTCACACTTTCATTCAAAATGTATTGTTTTATATTATCATTATATATTTTTTTATTTTATACTTTGAGATATTTGTGGAGAAGCTGTTAGCTATTAATTTGTAAATAGCTTCGTGTTTCTTATATACATAATGAAATGAAAGTGTAATGTAATTGTGTGATATTGTTGTTGACTTACGATTGAGCTCCAAGATAGCAGCGGATGTTGTAGGCACACTGAGGTTTGTATTTGTAGCTTGGCATAAAAGTCTTGCATGAAGATGTTGTCTTCCAAGTGATGGAAACACCAATCGATTAACAACAACTCCATCATGGCGTAATTCATAAGAATCATCCAATAAAGAATTTTCTAACCACCATGTAACCTGTGGACGAGGACGACCTACATAAGAGAGAGAGAAACAGAGATAATAATACCATATTCCACTATCATTCCATAATAAATTCAAAGTTGAATACGAGCACTAAATTGCGATAATGAAAATGAATCTGTACTAGTATAAGCACAACTTATTTCCTAGTAGTAAGAATTATTATCGTTTGTTCCATAATTCATCATTTGAAGTTGGTAATCCCTGCAGTTAGCTTCGGAATTTTATGTCAGCAAATGAATGAGATCTCCGTAGCTTTGGTACCATACTACCCCTAAAGCTCACAGTTTTGCTACGAGACGGTATAAAAGAACAATTCAAATATAGTATTTTAGAGAATGTGAGTTGAAAGTACTTACTATACTTGTCCGGTTATAAAAGATACAAAAAGAATAAAGTATTTTATAATCTTTCGGGATTTGCAGCAGGTATAACTTTAAATGAAATGTTCACTTGAGTTTTATGAGTCTGTATTGGTATCATGGATAAATTTAAGTCTAACTCCACCATACTAATACATAATAATAGATAAACGTACAACTATACAAACTTTAGAATGAGTATTAGATGCACGTATTTCAAGCAGCAGTATGAATGAAGCTTATAGTATAGAATGATAAAGTCTGTTCTACATACACTACATAATATTCAACATACTCTGTCTTAAAGTAACCTGCATATTTCATCTTAGAAAATCAGAAATATATTAATGTGGGAAAACTGTCTGCCGATCAATCAATTCATTACGTAACAGTTGGAATCTATTGTCATCAGTATTCTTAAATAGACTTCAAATATCCTAAATAGAATAATATAGGTTTATTTTTATAACTTTAAGAACGACAGGGTATCTCACAGGAAGTAATGCATAAAATAAAATAGAGAAATAAAACGAAATAGTCCGATGAATAAACACCCATCACTGTCACATAAGAAAGACTGCTTACACTTAACAAGGAAAGATTGACTGGATAGCAGACTAGACCACCAAACCTCATCTGTGATTTTGCTTCAAGATATTGTTCATTAAAAGATAATGATATCTCCAAAAATTGTAATAAAATTATCATAAGAAATCATTTATTAGTTTTTAGTTTCAGTTTATTTGTTTTAATATCAGTTAGAGTTTTATTTTTTCCATTTCTGTATTTTTTTTCTGACTACAGTTAAGTGGGCGAAAGATCTAACTTCGCTGTATAATAAAGGCATTAATAATTCATTTATAAATCCAGGAATATTTTTTCGTTTTTTTTTAAAGAATAATAAAGTATCATGACATGAAATGCTTTACTTTCTTCTTTTGAGGATTCCATGAAAAGAAATTGTTTGCTACTTAATATAATATGATGATTCTTCAATATCCCAAATGACCTCATCACTCATCCTCCAATCATCAATTGTTTACTCTTCTATACATCTTGAGATATACTAACACACAATATGTAACAGTATATTCAATAAGGGAGAATTGTAGCATTTACACTCTTATTAGTATTTCATCAAGTAAAGATTGTGAAATACTTTTGTTGATGTAAAGTAGAGTTAGTTTTTCAAAGTTTTAAAGGAGAACGAAACATATACGGATGGATGGAAATGATGTACTTTATGAAAATTTTATTGTCCTACGGTTTTAAAGTCGCAACAATTTAATGTTTGTATTGACAAATTTTAGCTACCTATAAAGTTAAATTAAAATAACTACAGTTTTTTTATTTACTTACTTTCACTATTTTTGTTTTGTGCATTTTCATTTTTAAAGTACCAGTAATGCAGATCACTTTGAAATACTAAGTTTATGTAATATATTCTTGCAGTTTTAAAATCCTTATTTATATATTTTTATTTCTACCTGCTGCTCCTTTGTACGGCAATTGCAATTTAACTTTATCAAACAAAAAAACGTGTGAAATAATATTTACGAGGAAGTTCTATAAAATAATAATACATTCCTAAGTTATTGCATTGAGTATCAAAGTTATAAAAAAATTCTGGTAAACTCCAGAAGACAAATTTTAGAAAAAATATCAAATCTGTTTGAAATGGCCGATATGAGTGTTTCTATTGAAGGAATTTCCTCGAGTGAAATAAAAGTCTTTTTAATAGAATTCTCATCATACATACGCCAATTATTTCTCTTTTTTCTCTCCTTTGTTATACTTTGGAGTGCTAAGACCTTTAAGACTGTTAAAATGTTCTTGGGTCTTAAGAAAAATCAATAGAACGGAAAGAATGAAAAAAGGAGCGAGTTCTTGGACCGCTAATGAGAAGTTGGTGTAAATTTAGCCGAGAATTTCTTCGTTACGCTACGTGGGAGAGGGACTGGAGAAAAGGAGGGGGTGGGTACGGTGGGTACACAGGGGGGGGGGGGAGTACTCCACATATATAGAAGTACAAATGGAAGGAAAAATGCACGACTGCAGATACAGGAAGGAACCAATTGCAATTTGTCGACAATTAAAGAGACTTCGCGCCTTTCTTTCTCCTAATGAATGAATTTGAGCGCTCAATAAAAAAAATTTAGAATTCTCTTTCCGTCTACAGTATTTTTGTCAATAAAGACGTCTTTATTATTTCTACTGGCACCCACTCATTGCTATTTGGTTTCCAATCTCTCCATGGATCCATGCTTCAGCGATCACTTGTATATCATTTTCTAAACGATTCCATATTCAAGACACGCTGTAAAATATGCATTGAAGTAATAGCGTAAAACGCTAAGAGCAGGTAATTAGGTTGAAAACAAGCAGTAGGGTGTTATCTCCCAAGCCACATATCACGTAGATAAGTGACTTTAATTCAATCAAAAGTCTGTGAGAATATGCCTCTCGCTTTTAGTATAAGGGTTTAAAATGATTTTGAAGGGAAGCAGTTAATCAGAACGGAAGGAGATAAGAGCACATGATATTAAGCATCACCTTATTTCATTATACAAATGAAAAACAAAGGGAAAGAATTCAAAATTAGATTATCTTCCAAATTAGGAAAGAGGAGGGAAGTTTATTCAAAATCAAACACGTGATCTATTTAAGTAAGAAGATGGATTGTTTGGATATTAATTATTATATTAATTATTCAATTTAATAAAATTTTGTACAACTTAAATAATAAGAGATTTCATACAAAGAATAAAGTCGCGTACTTGTACATATTTAGTGAGCTATAACACAGTACAGACTTCTGTGTAGATATGAGTTGGCAAAATACTGGTAATCATAATTATTATGAGGGGATAGGAAGATCAAAAATATTATTTTCACCTTATTTTTATTGCAGATAATAGGTTTCTGAAGCTGAGTACTTTAAAAGTTATTTTTTCAGAAATTTCTTTAAAAAAAAAAACATTTTTCAGAAAGAACCATATTTGGTTAAACATTCAATAAAGATGAGAATAGCTGTTCATTTCTGCATTCCGCCATTTAAGAAGTAATATAAGTAGTGAAGAAATATAACATTAATGTTCTGTAAATCAGCAGATCAAATTGAAATTATTAAGCAACCAAAATATTTTTTCAACAGTTTCATATATTATGTTTTATAATTATATGATGAAAGAGAGCCATGCGAACAATTGGATCGTTTATATTTTATTACTGCAATAATTAATAAAGATTTGTGTAAGAGTATTAAATATACATTCAATACAACAATCCTTAAGAATAATCAATATTTTAAATGTTTATTAAAATAAGATAATGACTTTTTGTTCATATAAATTATGTTCTTCATAGTGATAATGTCATAATTATATAGATAATGCTTACTAAAAAAACAATATTTAAAAATCTTAAATAAAATATTTAAAGCAATAAATTCCTCCTGATTTTAAAATTGTTATATGCGAATCCTTCTTTTTTTAATGCTATAGTATTAGAGTGATACATAAGCATTTAGTATAATCCCAAGTGAATGAAATCAATTGGAAGAATTGGTTTCTTCCATTTCTTTCTTTGAGAAGATATTTTGTCTCTCTTTTTCTTATTTAAAAGCTGTCAGTGTCCAGACTTCTCTGTGTGGCATTTCACCCGAAAGTCTTTGCTCTTTACCTTTGAAAAGTCTTGTTTGTTTCTTTGGGATGTGATCGGATTACTTGAAGAAATAACTTGAGTGATATTGATTTGTTAAGGATTTAGGTTGAAAAAGAAAGAAGACACACAACGTCGACTCTCCAACGTTTCTCATACAAAATGTCAAATGAAATTACACATTTTCATGCAATATACACGGAGAAGCCGCAGAAGAAAAACAATGGGGGTTACTCTTAATTTTCACTCTTTTTGTCTTATTTATACTACAAGTTAAAGTGTTAAAATATATATGTTTGAATGGAATAATTTAAGATAAAATATATTGAAGTACTGTACGTTCAAGCATAATATTCGTTTTGTTATTAATATTGCAGAATAATAATTTTACACATTCTATGGGGGATAGAGGTCATTTATTCTGTAGGCATTGAGTCGTGTAGTGTGTATAATTGTATTGATACTGTGTGATATTGTTTGTTATTACTTTATGATATGCGTATGAAATAGTTTGATGAAGGTGTGTGAATGTATGAATAGTTTGAAATGGAAAAGCTGCCTCAAATTCAGTTTTATGTTTTATCGCTCGCAATAGCGAGAAGACTCTAATATGTTGTCAAAAATCCATTCACATTTATCTCAGAGTCAACATTTGTTTACTTTATTAAACTTTTATTTAAAAGAAATATTATTTATAAACTCATTTAAAATTATATTTCTCCTATTTCAAATTTAGTTTGATAATCATATAAATCTGTCCTATAACAGCATGCAGTAACTATAAGTGTATAAGCAACATAGAGTTTGAAGAAAATAACTGATATCTTTGCAGGAAAAGTTGCGTTTCTTTCTTCTAAGAGAAGAAAAAAACTATTTGTGTAATAGTATGTAAAACATAAAACAACACATCAAATACTTCACGCCTTTGATTACGGTGAGTCCTCGGGTGAGTCAAATCGTATAATTATTTTAACGAATATTCCATCATATCCTTGAGTGTAATCATAACGATCATATACTTTCCTGCCATATTAATAGTAAAATAATAGAAGTTTAATTAGATGGCGAATTGACATTTAATTAATTGTGACTAATTTTTTATAATGCTTTGTGAGAAGTGGTTTACGTTTTAAAGACTTTGCAAATGTTACTTCTAACTCTACTCATGATTGAATATTCTCTTTTCGTGTTTGCTTATAATAAAAGTTATTGCAGAAAAGAATTACTTAATATTTTTTTAATCCAAACTGTAACACAGACTTTTCCAATCTCAAATATAGTAAAGAAATGGTAGAGCTTATTGAGTTAAGAAAGTTTGAAGAATCGTTCTGTTGATTTTATACTTGAATCTGCAGTAAAATTCATCAAGTTGCATGTAAATCTCTTCTACTACAACTTTTAACAGATTTCATGTAGACTTAAGCGGAAATAATTCATGACTTTTGTGGCATCTGATGTGGACATTTCACACGTATATATACTTCTACAGGACGAAAAACTAAAGCTTAACAACTACATGTTTTCATTACTATAATATAGCACAAACAACGAGACACAGAGATATTAAAATAACAAATACACGTGCTCTTATTAAGAAACTTTTTACTTAATATACACTAGTATTCTATTTAATGAAGCATATCAATTCAAAATATGTAGCTGAAGTTGTGATGTGTGTATATAGTCGTTATAATCTAATTCTATTTGTTACTAGGCTACTGAAGTATTTTGAAATAAATTTGAGTTGGTAAAAATCCTATGAACCTGGAGAAAAGTTATGAGATGATTTGATTTCAATTTATTGTATAGGGTTTAGCCAGAAATGAAGTAATGAAAAATATCCAATTTTGTACACTTTCTTTATGGTATACTATTTTTTAATATGACTTTTTTTCTTTCATATAGATTTGTGTTGGTATGGGATAGAACGCAGTTGGTAATGATATGTTCTTTTCTTACATTGATGATTGAATAATCTCAATTTGTTCAATATGAAACATTATTATTATAGTAGTGAAAAATATAAAAAGGTGAATAGTTGATTTTCTCACTATCCTATAACTCATGATATAATGAGTTGAACGTTGGTGTGAAGTAAAACAGGGTGATTATATAATCAGGAACATGCATCATTTTAAATAAATTTAGACTTACAAGGTCGTATTAAAAATAGACCATTTAAAATGCAGTATTTCTGAAATATAGGCTCTAGAAAATAGAAGTGAAAAATATGTTAAAAAGCATTTTTTTTTTCTGTTGATAATCATATGCTTTGATAAAGGGCACCCTGCTCGTCTATTATTGACAATTATAAAATTCAAATAATATTCTCTATTTCATGTCCATTTTCATAAGGCTCTTATCTCAGTTAATAAAGGACGATTTTCTCGTGAATTTTCGAGTTTAATGCATGAGTTTCGAAAATTCATGAGAAAATCGTATTTTATTGATTGAGATAAGAGCCTTATGAAAATGGATGTTAGAAACTCTCAGTACAAAAGCTTTTACCACATATTACGAAATCTATTAGATGTTCTTAATTTTCATATAATTTATATAATTTTCAATGTACAAACTCTCTGTTAAGAACTTGTGCAAATTGTACATCGCAAATCAAAATTCCATAGAGTTTGTTATATAAATAATGTATCTAATATATAGATGAGTCATTGCTTAATAATCCAGTGGAGGCAGACAAGCAAATGATTTGAGAAGAAGTAAAAGGTCATATTTGTAAAGTGAATAGGGGGGATGGTCCAAACATCTAACGCTTCATTAAGGATCATCTTCACGCCTGTCACTCAATCTACACGACATACACGGATATGAAAATAACAACACTAAACTACAACAGGGGCCGGGAGGAGAAAAAAGTACTATTCCTATAGGAGTGAAAAGTTACAATAGAAGTTACACAATCATTAACATTTGAACATTATTTAATTAAAATGATAGTGTATGCTCTGCGTGATTTAAATTACACTCTAACCAACAATGGTCTTGTTTACATTAATCGACTTCTCTGTAATTAAAATGTTCACTAATTGAAATGTGAAATATTTATTTTGTTGCAAAAACGAACATTCGACTAATTTTGATCTAACTTTACTATAATCATATATTTCTTCTTGTTGGAAGTGGGTAGAAGCTCAAAATTTTATTACCAAAATGAAATATAATTTAATAATTAATTATTTTCCACAAATTGTAAAGTCTATATTATAATTTCTTCAAATTCTATGCTGCTTCAGTGCTGGGCGTAGTTTTGACGTTAGGATGAAGTAAATATGAATGAAAAAAATATATATATATAAACATGTACTTTATACTAAATTACAAATAAAATTGAAATATGTTCATATTCAGTGAATGTTATTCAATGTTTTTGTTTTGAATAAATTAGTGGAGTCAATTAATTAAATACTACTGAATACATTATTACATGAAGTTTCAATATTGCAATGGAGAATTCTGGAGTAATCAGTTTTACAAGCATTTTAGTACACTTAATTATTTAATAGGCCTTGTACATTTTAACGATAGTAAAAAGTAGCTTTTCCATTATTTTCGATAACTTATAATAATTTTAATATAAAAATTATTTAACTTATTTTTAAATACAGGGAAGAATGAAAGATTCTAGAAGAATAGAGATCTCAGATATATTTCATTCTCCTAATGCATAAATTCAATACCAGTGGTACTGTTGTTATAGTATATTATTTATAAATTCGTATATTTAAAATAATGTTACTAAACTGATCAATGTGCTTAAACTGAAATTATCAATTTTTAGAATGAAAATGAATTTTACAAACGAAAAATATCAGAAAAATGTTACTGCCCAGCTTTTATAATACCGTATTTAGACTGCTATACAATTTGAAATTTTTTTCATACTTCAGTAAATAAAAGAGATTCTTTCGTAAAATTTCGAGTTTATTGCGAACTCATTTTCAAACGGTACTAAATTTCAGTTAAATAATTAAAGTTTCAATTGTTGCAATTATTAATACTGTTTGAAATGAGTTTGTTATAAACTCAAAAAATTACGAAAGGATTCTTCTCTGAGATATAGGAGTCCATCAAAGATGTCAAATGTTAATTCTCAGTATGAAGGCTTCCACGTGCATTTATGCTATACGATTATATACATGAGTATTTCAAAATCATCGTATAATATTAAGTTTTGTTTATATTTTTTAGCAAAGTGAATGAAATTTTTAGTAAGTGAATGAAATGACGTAAGTAAAGTATATTTGTACATATAGTGATATGTGATTGTTAATGTTAGTTATTCAGTGCTGTTGTTAATGTTAGTTATTGAGTGTTGTTGTTGTTAATGATCTGTCAGTTCAACACATCAACAAATCATTTCTTTTAAATATTCATCACTCATAATAAAACAGTTGGAAGTACTTTACCTCAATGTGGGTGGGATGAATGTACAACAAAACATATACACATAAAAAATTGATTATTTTAATATTGAAGTATAGACGACCTCTATTTCCATCACATCCACACTACTAAGTCATATATACTACTAAGTCATATATACATATTTATGCTAATACACTTTATTGGAGAGGAAAACAATCTCTCTTCATTTTTGCAGAAAAAATAATTGCTGGGCCGATAGAATTCCATTGCGGATTCTTTAATGGATTCAAGCTAAACTTCAACAATTTATTGAGAAAGATTAATTCATTCCATAATTTACTGACGGAATTATTGCCTTTTATTGGGAAATATTAATTCGTACATGAAATATGTAATAGTGTAATCTTATATTTGTAACTGCATTATAAGATAAATTCAAATGAAATAGGAAAAAAAATCATTCATTGATCTATACGTATGTAAGCAAAATATTATCAGTTATTACAAATATATTATAAGTACAATATAGCAACCTCTTAAAACTTAATTACTTTTAAGCTAGTTCAAGTTTTCATATACTGTAAATTTTCATTTGTTTACGTCACATTACGCATAAATACCCGTTGCCTTTCTTGTTCAGTATTGTATCAATGATAACTAATAATTACAATAGAAAATTAATTTCAACAATTTTACCAAATAACAATATTATATTCGCATAATGATATATTTTCATTGCTGTACATTCATTCAAGATCATTAATAAAATAATCAATTTATCAACTCCCTTTAAAAGAACTTTCAATATGTTAAACTTTAAAGTATATTCCATTAGCATGTTTACTTACTTGATGAGTGTATAATGTTCTATCCCATGTATGAAGCAAACAGCTAGAGATAAATATTGGAAAGAAAAAGTCTGTGAGACGAAAGCATCAAGATTAAAGTTGAAAGAATGACGGGAACGTAGGAGAATAACAAAGACAGAGGAAGTAAGTGACCATCAATGATATAGCAAAGCAAGAGGAAAAAAGATATTTGGATTCTGCAACTGACACGACGAACAAAGTGGAAAGCGAGACGGTTAAAAAGGACTCACAAAAAATACTCTTTCCTTCTACTAACAGCGAGGGTAGGTAGGGTCAGACTCAGCTCGATCAAAGGAAACAACTTTTAGATAAAACATTCACACTTCATTACTTTATTTATTACAAATATCTAAATGCACTGAATGGAATGTAGAGGGAGTCACTTCGAAATAAAAAGATGAAATTATTATAAACTCTCAAAATAGAATGTATGAGATTGGATCATTGAATGAGCAAATATAAGTTAACTGAAAGTAATCCCTATATCACTTATAGTATAGTTCATTTATTTTTGATGTCGATGTTTCATTATTTGGACTGTCAATTATTCATGTCAAATTAATCATAAACGGCATTCATCATCGCTGCAGGAGTATCGAAAATCTTTTTTGTCGCAATGAAGAATTAATTTGTTTACTTAAAACTTCACTAAATCAACTGATGATATTACAATTCCTTCTAATTTCGTTAGGATAAGAGAGTACAAAAAGTATTCAAATCGCCAAAACAATGGAAAACAAGAGAATTGGAGTAGTAACTATGACTATATTAATTATTCATATTTTAAACAAATATATACAATTCCAGCTAAATGAATTGCCTGTTTTGACATCCTTTTTTAGAGAGAATAAGTCTGAAAAGAAAGCTTTGCCCTTCTCTTTTCGTTTGAGTTTTCCTCTTCACCCCTGAAAGATAATAATATCTATCATGAGTATCATTGAATTTCCCTTAACCTGGAACTGGTAGATAGAAAGCACCACTTCCTGTTATCATGGATGACTGTTAGCTCCGTTGCCATTTTCTTGCTTTATATCTTCGTGTTTGAAAAAGTGACCACTGTTGATGTTCAACACAAAACAAAGCAAAAAAAAAACCTTGTCTTTTTTATTACTGATTTCCTTTTTCGATCTCCTTTACGCTTTTAAACAAAGATTTTGTGTTGAGGAGGACATTCGGCAAGGAAATAGATGACAAAATATATATTTTTAAGAATAATATTTTTTCTTTCATGTAAATGGTCGTTTTTTATGCTAAGGAAACCATTGTAATTCTGTTTTGAAAGCATGTATTAAAGCAATGAAATATGATCTCATGGTGCTTATGTTAATGTAAAGTTGCCTGCGTTTGAATAATATGATTAATTACCTCTAGTTTACCTTGTAGATTTCAATTCTCATTTCGTTTTGTGTTTAGTCTTATATTCATTACAGGTATATTTACCATGAACAAAAAATGAAAAGCACGATTGCTTCGAGCCATGCTTATAACAGTTCCATCACCTCTGAATGTCTTCAGATATTAAATTTAATGAGTATTATAATTATAAGTTAGTTGGAAGTTAAAATAATTTTCTGAGGTTTTATATACATTCAGATTAGAATAGAAGGTATAGGCCTATGTGATATAATGATAATTCGGTTGTGCTTGTATATTCAGAATATATCTCTTTATTTCATACTCTGTAATAAATTATCGATCTCTATACATTCCCTATACAATCATTCATTTCCTATCATCACTAAGAATGTGAATAAAGCAGAATAAATTAGTAAATGATAAAGTATACATTTTTAAAAAAAACAAAAGAAATATCTGACATGTACAGAATGTAGAAATATTTTAAATTTCAGATGCACATTATACTAGAAAGAGTTAAGATCATACAGGCACAGACATACATGAGAAAGTATTATAAACAGTAAGTGAATTACTTGATTATTATCTGAAATGTTCTTCTTGTTTGATATAAAATTGATTGGTGCGAATGAAAAGACAGAATAATTACTTCCCAACTCTTGGAATGAAAACAACGTCCAACTACACATCTTGGAGTGAAATGTAAACATGAGAAGAAGCGAAGTGGTGTATATTCTCTATTCAACAATTAATGCAAATGATGGGAGAATGTCGCAATATTCAACCAACTTGGAAGTACAAAAGCTTTCTCGCTTTATTTAGAGCGATTTTCAGCTTGGTAGATTGTTCCCATATTCCATTTGTTGACAGAAAGGTATCGCACTACAAATTTTACAAACTTTTAGAATTCACTTGAGATACAGTAAGACTCAAAATTTGAAAATAAATAAATAAAAAAAAAGTCAAATAATATCATTATATTTTGAAGTTATTTAATAAAACATTCACTCAGTAAACCATGCTGTACACCAAATATTAAAAAATTAGTTTGTATTACTGTCTATATACATTTCTTCTGAATGAGTTGAAAAGCATGATAGATAATCAGTAAATGCATTATTTTGAATAGTTTTATTTCTTTCTTCTTTTGAGCAAGTATTGATCCCTTTCAGAATAGCAGAAAGTATATTCACCACAAACAGCTGTGATTTCATTTTACTTTACTGCCGACTCTGTCTCTCTTTTACGGACTGCTTTCATTTCGTAAATAAGAATATTTTCTTCCAGTAAGTACTACTCTCTTTCCAGCAGGAGTTTATACTGACGAGTGAAAAGGTCAGCTTTAATTTTTTTTCTTCAAAGCTCTATTACCCTATACGTGTTGAAAAGAAGACATATCTTTTGAGCCTACATTTCCTTTTGTAACAAAGTTTTGTTAAGTTGTACATAAAAAGCAAGACATATCCAAGAAGTCGATTTTTGTGTAGCATAAACTGTCAGTTAACCTTGGTTTCTTTTCCAAGCAGTACCTAAACGAAGATGCAATGTCCATTTCTTTGGGTCATAAAAGGAGTCTTAGGAAAAGCTGGAAAAAGGCGTTAAGAGGTAAAGAGAGAAAGAGAGAGAGAAAAGATGTAAAGTCCATCATATAAAAGAGATCACGGTGTGTATCCTATATAAACCCAACTACACTGTATAAAGAAATACATAGTATATGTATAGCTTTCAGTACTTGTGTTCTCAAATGTGTTTAGGTAGAAAGAAATAGATAGTACAGATACACATGTTCAATATATTAAACAACAGAGAAAATAATATTTTACAGCGAAAATTAAACATGATTAATAAAGATACAATTAAATTTTTATGCTTCTGATATATTTCGCTTCTGATGTATGTGATTAAAACTTTTTACAGATACACAAATTACTTATTATTGTTATTTAAAATACAGAACATTCATTATAACTATACTATCCAATTTATCAGCAGAAAATAACATCAAATAAACCAAAAAAGAGGAAAACAAGAAGAAAAATTATTTTTCAAGTTTTGTACACTAGTCTTTACGAGTCAGTCCCATTTTCAGTAATAAGAAATTGATTGAGACTACCTTATAAATTTTAGCTATAAAAATATTTTTGTGTCATAAATCTTATAGTGTAATATCTTAATAGTTCATATATTTGTCTCATTTTTGTAAAATCCTTCATCAGTGGAGGGCCCTTAAAACTCAGAGATCATTATTACTTCTATATAATAAACTTATTTAGTATTAACAATAGTGGGGTAGGGTAATATTGTCAATGATAATATATGCAAATTATATCGTTCTAGAAATCAATCTGTATCTATCATATTGTAAACATTAATTCAAATATAATATATAGTAGAACGAAGACATTATATAATTTTCATATTACGTGATAATGGATTTAGATTTTTCTGACTTGTAATTAGTAATGTCTGTTGCAGAAGCAGGTAGCTGAAATCTTGACGTTACATTTAAAGGATAATTAAGCATCTGTATGAGACAGATTTGTACGGTAATTCTCACTATTTTCAACTCAATAATTTATACAACTTGTTCTCTCAAAGACACAGATGAAATATTATTATATACTCATCTTCACATTACTCTCTAACAGTTTCAAAATTTATTCACGCGTTTTATAAATACAGTGATGCTTTGAACAGTTGTTAACTAATTTGAAAACCTAAGTCTCTTGTCATGGAAATATTATGTTGAATACTCAAGTTTTGGAAACTTATATATAACTGAAACTTTTACATAACTGAAACTTATACATAACTAAAACATTTACATAACTGAAACTTATACATAATTGAATCGTTCTTTATTCGGTTAAAATCAATGGGAAAAAATAATTTCAAGACTTTCCTAACATTGTTACTTAAAATAGAGGAAAAAATTTCAAAATGTTTGTGATGGGCGAACGAAAATTACATTACTCATATATAATTCTATATTGTATTATGATGAATGTAAAGCAATAACTGTTAAAGAACGTTGTAATTATTTGGAGTTGAATTCATTTATCTCTAGTCTTTTCCTTCTGCTATTGATATGTTTGTGAAGTTGTAACCATTTCTCATCATCGAGATATTGAACATTGGTGTAGACAGTTAACCGTTCACCTAACACATTACTATCGTTTCTTTTTCACACCTAATCGATCAATCAGAAAATAACGAATCGGTTGTTGTTTTTACACCCATTGGGTAATGGGGGGAGGGAAAGGTGATGAACATTATCGATAGTCGATATTTTCTTTTTCTTTTCTGACTAATTTTGCAAAATGCCTCTTTCTTTTCCTGACAACTTCATTTTCTTTGTTTTCTTTTACTTCACTTGTAGAGTTTGCTTATTTTGTTTAAAAGCAGATGAGGTAAAACTATATTGATAGTTGGTACTCCATCCTGACGTTTATATACATTACAATACTTCCTGATATACATTACAATACTTCCATTAGCTTTAGTTAAAGTTGTTGTTTTTGAAATTACAATAAATGTTAATTCAGTTATTGTATATTGAACTAAAGCACTATAATTATACATTTCAGACAGCTGTTCCTTTATATTTTCTTTGGAATAGAAGATGTTCAGGTTACTTTTATAAGAAATCTGGTGGTTATAATTTAATTTTAAACATAATAATTAATTTTATATCTATTATAACTTTTATTGTATGTGTATCAAATAGACTAGATGACATAATTTAAAACACAAGATATATTTTTAGCTTATAATTTTAGTTCTGTGCAAACAAAAACACATCGCATCATACATGAAAGAAAAGGTAGAAACCGAAAAAATTTTCTTCTGCTTTCTATCCCTTTTTTCTCCTTCAATTGAACATGAGTTTGATGGACGGGTAACGTATATATATTGGCAGAGGAAAGAAAATAATATTTGTAGAGTCGTAAATCAGTTATTTTCCTTTTCAATGCTTTCCAATAATCCTGTAATTGACCTTCATATCCCCATCAGATTCCATTTCTATTCAGTGTTGTCTGTTTCTTTCTACTACTTGTGTAGAGTTTCTATTCTGTAGAAAGACGAACAAATTGAGCAAAGAAACCAGAGTGGGAATACCTTTTTTCAACGTATATGGAAGGTGAAGAACAAAAAAAATTGCCTTCCGACATTTTATTTCCCAGTAGAAAAGAGACTTTCATCAAGCGAAGAACCAAAGGTACAGTTGCTGTGATGAGACCAAATAATTTTCCTTTACTTTCATTCTGCACTACGGTACATTTTATTTCGAAAGCGTTCTTCACAATACACAAATTGATAACTTTAATACACCTCTTCCTTTTACGAAGAATCAAGAAATACGAAAAAAGTTTGATAATTTTAAGTAAAGGGAATTGAAATAGATGTAGAATATGAAACCTACAGTACTATAAAACAAGCCTTTTGAAAAGTATAATAAAAGAAAATTGTAATATTACAAAGCTTTTTGACTTTCTTCTACTTTTCTTATTCGCTCTGATACACATTATACAAACGACATAATTAATTATATATTTGATAAAGTTCGCCTAAGAATATTAACATTCTCTCATCACTTGTGTAACTTAGCATAAAAAGGAAAAAAGGCTTTTCTTCTTTTATTTTAAAGTGTCTTCTTTTATAATATATCCCAAAGCGCTTTAGTCAAACGCCATCTCGACGTGTCCTTCATTTCGCATGCAAATTAATAGCCTCATATTTAAAGTTTTCCCCCAAAAGACGCAGGATGAAGACAAAGAAGAGAAGTAAATTGACACGTATTTCAGCACAAGCGCCTTGTTGGCAGTGCTTTAGATGCTTCCCTTGTCAATCTTTACTTTACTCCTCACTGGATAATAGAGGGATCTAAGATACAGCAGTCAGACCCATACTACCTCAGACCCATACTACCTACCTGCTTTTCATTAATGGAACTTCATTTTAATTAAAAAGTATCATAAAATGAATGAAGAGAAGTATAGATACAACCAACTGATTTATTCGATAAAAGAGATCAAGGATGAATGAACAACTTATTGGAACTGTATATTATGTTTATGGCTTGCAAATAATGAAATGGACGATATTAATTAAAGTAAAGAACAAAGTTTACAAGAAATTGAGTGAATTTGTTATGAAATATTAGTAGATTTTAGAAGAAAAGCAGCTACGACATGTTGTCGGCGAAAATTATGTACCGTTGTATATAATGGCAACTTCGTACATTGATAAATATTTTTGTCTCAACTAGGAATAAAATAGGAAATGAAGAAATTATTTTCGAAAACTGAAGACTATTTTTCAGGTAACAACATTGAAGAATCATGTTAATATCTTGAATTTTATCACTGAAATGTCTCACATGGTATCGAGGGACATAAATCATTTAAGTCATGTATTGCTGCAGAATATATTAAAATAATCAGTATTAACAGTTTTACATGTATTATATTAGTTCTTTTTCTATATTCCTAATATCAGTACTAATTTCATAAGATATAGCTCTTTTCAAATATGAAAGTTATAGTTTCGGTCATTCACAATACATTATCTTTTGAAAGTATATGTTAATTGTATATTAGTATATATTAAATGTATTTGAGTTTCTGTTTGATTCTTCTACAATAGTATAAAGTGTTGAGGAAAGAGTTTCTTCTAACGATGGCAATCTCAGAAATGATAATATATAGAAAACTTTTTATCCTCTACAAGTGAAAAGAATCCAATATTTCCGTTACATTTAATTTTCTCCTATATTTTTTATTGTCCGTTTTTTGTTCTTTCTTTCTTCTTCCATTTGTTCGTGTTATACATGGGCGCAGTCAATTAGCCCAATCCTTTCAAGCGTAGGAAAAGAGTTCTCTTTTTTCGTGTCTTTTTATTTTTTATCCAAGAGGCGAAGTGGGAGGGAAAGAGGGGGCATGGGAGGGGCAAAAGGGGTATTGCAATCGAACGTGCCAAGCATTACATTGTATAAAAGGGGGAAAACGGAAAAAAGTATTTGACTCCTCTTCCGTCCACTTACAAAGAAATCTTAACCATTAAAAAAATGAAAAGATCTCTTCTAGTAGTCTCTAGTCTGCAGTTATCCTCGTATACTATAGTCACTAAACCAACAAAAAATATTTTCAATGGATTAAAAGAGAAGAAATAAACATGCCTTGCAAAAACTCACCGCAGCATTGAGGTTTTTATATTTTCTACTTTAATTTTGCAACAAGCTCACAATCCATTCACTGAAAATCTAACTTAAAATTCAGTTTGCAAATTTACCATGTTGTTTTTCGAATAATTCATTTTGCATTTTTGAAAATTCATATTGCATAATATGCAAATATTTTTCCAAGTTTCAAACATCATTCAGAAATTCATATAAATAATGGTGTGATGTATTTTCAGCATGGTAAAATTTCTTTGTGGTATTTCCCCTTACGAGCATATATACTGTATAACGTCGGTCAACTTGCTTACAGTGAAACAGTTTTGTAAAATAAGGCTAATAACATGGGAGAAGAAGAAAAATGGTTCTATGGGTATTTACGAATGTAAGCCCACAACGAATACAAATAGGAATAAAACATCGCGTATCTATCACCATTTCCCTTCATTTATTATTATGGGATTAGAAAAATAAAAGTTGAGTTTAAATGCTACATACTGATCATTCATGAATGCTAATCATGTGACTGTATTTGAAAGAAAGGAATTATTCTATTGATTTTATTCACTTCCATTGCAAATAGGTACTGTACTTCTGCTGTACTTTTATTTGCAGTATTACAACAGGCATGAATAAAATACTTTTTATTGTTTTTACTTTTCACCATGTAGTTTTCTTGGTAAATTATCACAGAATACGAGAAGTTTAGTTTCGCAGTATTCTATGTTATTATATTTGTTGGATGCAGGGACGTCGCCAAGAGGAGGTGGGGGTGGCGCCACCCCTGATCAAAAAATAAATTAATCTGATAAGAAATTTTAATTACTAAATTAATAAAAAATACTCTAAAATAGACTGTCAATGAACAATAATAGTATTTACAGGGTGGCCCAAAATATGGGACACTTGTTTGAAATGTAATAAAATCTGAAATATTGGAGTTGGAAAATTGAAATAAACAGTATATGAAAGAGAATGTTGTTGGCTTTCTGAAAATATATGGTTCGATAACATTTCGTATTATATTACGGAAGATACAACCTTCCATATAAAATAATCCGAGGGTATTCATAATAACGGAAATTTCAGAACATCAATGTTTTTCAGCAAAAAAGTGACAATACTTAAAGTAATATTAAAATATTTATATTTTTGATAAAATTACATCATTCCATACATCATAAACTTCTTTTTTGTTCATTTCTTACTACTCTACTACTTTTAATAATTATGCTGTAACACATTGTAGCAATATACTAAATATAGCAAACTAAGTTGAAGAGCAGTTTTCCTAAAAAGGTCCTGTAGGCCGTAATAAAATATATATTTTCAGAAAGACAAAAAGACACACTTCGATATGCTTTTTATTTCATCTTCCCAGCTTCACTATTTCAGAAATTATTTAACTATAAAAATGCAGTGTCCCATTTTTTAGGTCACCCTGTATAGGAGTAAAAAACATCAGTTTAACGATTATTTACATTAACATTATCGTGTTTCGTTAATAATTATCTTATTTGGAATAAAAATTTCGTATTTCTATAGCACTTCAAGATTTTTTTTTAATAAAGAAAAAAAGTTCGCCCCACCGAAATGCGCAGGATATTCTTATTGAAATGTTCATGCTTGACTGTCACACAATAAAATTTGCCGTGTCACAAATACAATATTATTAAATATAGTTATTCAATCAAGTACAGGTATCTGTTCTCCTATAGATATAAGAAAACATACTGAACTTGATAGTCTATGTTTAATGCACATGTATACATTGTCGGCTACTTTCATTCTTCTCTACCCCCCCCCGC
>JAQIWE010000629.1:0-20470 GCA_034698565.1 Campodea plusiochaeta | reverse complement strand
CTGATGGTTCGTTACTTCCTTTGACAGCAAAAAATCTTCTTCAGCAGAGAAGACTATTCCAAAATTACACTCTACATCCATACTTAGAAACTGGCATTATAATGAAATTAAACATAATTAGATATTAGAAAAACTGTTAAATTGTGAAAAAAAATGGAGCGTTGTAACGTGACTAACGTCCTCTTTTATGTGAAATAATATACAAACCAGTTACAATAACTCTGTGAATACATCTGAAAACTTAACAGTAATTCTTATAAGTGCAAACTAAATAAGCAACAATTTGCAATTTTTCGAATTTCATCACTTTTAATAATTCATAATTTTCCAAAATCATAGTGCCTCAATATATTCAGGAGTTAAGCAGGTGCTTCACCTGTACATGATTTGCTAATTGTCCACAGTGTAGATTACCATGAGATTAAGCGTTTTAATTTTGTAAATAGCATTGAATATATGGAATAGCAGTAACAGTATGGGAAGATTATCTCCTATAAATTGAAGTGTAATCACATCAGCAATATCAACATAATAGAGTAGCCAGATCACACAGTGTTGGTACGAGACTAAAAATACAAAAAAAAATTAACAGTATTTTTTTGCAGGGTTACCTGCAGATAATTAATTTCTCATTTTCTGTAATTTTTGTGTACCTTACATTATAAAAAATATTAAAAAAAGATTGACACTTTTTGACCCAACAGATCAAAAAATATTTCTATTTAGAGAAGTTAAAAAAGTTCTACAAGGTAGATCAAATTGAATTGCTTATCTTTGCTACCTTGCAAATATATGCAAATTAGTCACTGAAAAACACATATCAGAGCATATCTACGAAGGAGTAGCAAAACTGACATAACAATAATGCAAATTAATCATTTTATTCACATAACAGTAGTTGTCTCGTTTTGGGCCACGCTTGCTCCGCTACCTTACAGCTTATTTTACCACATTTTCTAATAATATAAGGTACAGGAAAATCACAGAATACCAGAAATTCATTTTCTGCAAGTAACCCTTTAAAGGTTAAAAACATACATCTTCATTTATATCAGTAATAAATAACTGTCCTTTCAGATTATATTTATATCTACAAAGTTCCATACAGCTTTACCTAATTTTTTATTTTCAAAAGTGTCAGTTAGATCATAATCCACAAAGCTTCGTTGTCATACAACTTACTCAATGATATTTTGTCACGCATATACCTTAAGCATAACAAACATGTATACCTTTGAACTATGTTTTTTTTAATTTGTAAATTGCAGAATATTGTACGACTGTATATTTTCTGTAATGTAATGGTGATATGTTTCATGTTTTTGCCATATTACTGTTTGTGTTTACCAAAGTATTAATCTACTGCACTATAAACTCTGAATAATATATAAGAAGTTTTAAAAACTCTTATAAACATAAATAGTCATTAGATGGACCATAATATTGAATGAATTTTCATATTAAGGGTTGTACAAAAGTAAGATACTCAAGGGTTGTACAAAAGTAAGATACTCAAGAGTTGTACAAAAGTAAGATAATCAAGGGCTGTACAAAAGTAAGATACTCAAGGGTTGTATAAAAGTAAGATTCTCAAGAGTTGTACAAAAGTAAGATACTCAAGGGTTGTACAAAAGTTTAAAATATATTAGTTACATAGTTGACACTATTGCGTTTTCTATCGCCTTTGACTGAGCTGAAATATTGATACTGAAATAATTTCAGAGAAAAGAAATAGAAAAGGTTTGTATAAAAAGATGGCGACTTCTTTTGTTCTTATATTAAAGTTTTGTTCTTATATTAGAGTGAGCAAAAGAATGTCACAAAATTTTAATTGTTTGCTTTATAACTGTCCAGTAAGAAGATATAAAATATAATAGGAAAAAAGCTCAGTCAATTAAGCAATCAAGCAATTACCATTACTTCCAATCATTAAACAAAAATCTTTTCTTCTTCATCTTTATTTCATACGGTACTGTTCATATTCATATTCTACCTCAGCAAGAAACACACTTAGAACCAAAAAGCATCTCAGAGAAGAATATTGATTATTATTAACCCTCTCTTAACTCTGGTGTCTTTCCTTATTCCGGTAATTTCCCTTTATTGTAAGCAGAGCTGCAAGTCTTTATTTCGTAGGTGGAAAGTGGTAGGAAGAAAATGAATATTTAAAGCAGCTCCGGATTTAACTCTGGTGTCTCGAGTCTAGTGGGGGCTGGAAGGGGGGGAGGGCTGTTTGGTTGTTCAGGTATTCTGAGGATTTCTGGAACTATTTATATGGTTAGTAATAATTTAGAGTGTTTCTTGAACGTAAGGTATTGATAATGTTCACTTGCAGAAAGAGTAGTCGACATCGCACTTTTTTTATTTTTGATTATAGAAACTTGTAATTTTGAATAAATGATGTTTTAATGAATCTAAATAACTCTGAAAATTTCTAACGATTTGGTTTAGTAGGTTTCCAGAAATTTATTTAAAAAAAACGCTAAATTCTTATCGGGGACAAATCTATCCCCCAGCATGTTATAAGATACGGATTTACAAAAATTAATTTCTCGAAAACTGGTTGATCAAATCGTTAGCAATTTTCAGATGCTAATTAGATTCATTAATAAATTATTTATTCAAAACTACTAGTTTCATGATGAAAAATAATTTTGATGACGTATTGGTGAACATTATGAATAAGGATAATTATATAAAATATTTGTTGTCTTTTTATTTAAACATTGATGAGATAAATACATTTCCTGAACAGCAAACGTGTTCTAAGAAGAATAAAAGATATAATATGGCATCATCAGACAGTTTGGGATAAAAAAAAACATATATATGAGAAACAGATGGAACTCAGTTTCAAAAGCTTGACAACATTCAAGAAAAACATCAGAGCAGTTTTCTAACCTATTTTTCAGCACCATTGCTCTTCTGGATTAAATTCTTTATTATTCTAAATTGCCGAGGTGCATTCAGTCATTATAGTAGAAAAGCGGTACTCCGTGGCAGTTTCTTCAAGCTCCTAAAGTGCTCACAAAAATAAACAAAGAAAGGAATATTTCATGACACGATTTTTTTTATTAATTCACGTAGTCTGTGGTATCTGACCTTCTGTACTGAAAATAGCAAAACAACACGGAGACAAGTCTCTAAAATAAAGTAAAAACCGTTCACTGATCACTGTTACAGCTAAAATCACAAGAACCGAGTCAATAACGTACATTCGTAGACTTTATATATAGAAAATACACAGTATAATGAAATCATCAATCGAATGAATATATAATGAGCATTCGAGTCAAAATTCCTGGAATCTAGGCGCCTGTTTTTCTGCCTTTACTATATGGCCACGTTTTCCAATTTGAACCATATTTCAGATTATGCTTGATTTCAGCATTTTACACCATGCAATTTCTTAACAAAAGTTCTTTATTGTTATTTTGAGTAAAGTGGTAATAGAACAAAAACACATTTAACAACAAAGCCATTGTAAATATAATTTTAATTACAAATAACGCTGAATATTATGAATAAAAATCCAACCATACAGTTAAAGCCATCCTGTGAGTTAAATAAATACTCGCTTAGCTGTCCTGTCTTTCACCGTAGCATGCTGGTCTAGTGGGCTACGGCTTGGCAAAATCGCCTCATATTATGGGGGGAATCTTAGCCACATTCGTAGTGTACCTGAAGATGACCTTATGGGTCGAAACCGCGGTTGTGCTCTCTACCTATCCTTACCACTCTTTCCAATATAGGTGAAGGCAGTCCCCCGTTTGTGGGATCAAGGGTACCAAACCCACCCGACTGTTGAATCCTATGGTCCTCTAATATTCAGTATAATATAATAACCTTTGATATTTAAATTAATATTGCGAGATTTGCCAAAGTTCATTCAAATTAAATTGTAATAATGTAATTTACTCGCAATACTTCATTATAATGTATTAATGGATTGTGGACACCGAATTTAAATCAAAATTACCAAGTGAATTCGGAAAAACCCAAAGTGAACCCTGAGAACAGTGAAACGAAAGATCAGCTTCTATGTGTCGTACCCCTCATTCCAGCCTAATGAGAACAATCTTCCTCGGCACCATCAAGGTTGTTCTTCATCCTCCGTAGTTCCTCTTCTGTTTTGGATGATCCAGAGGACTTTGCTCCTTAGCTGAGGCGAAGATGAGTCTTTAGAACATCCATCTCTCCTTTGAGAATAATTAAGAACGATCTTCATACGAAGCTTATCACTTTTATGCTTATGGAGTTTTAGTACTCAGTTGTGATACGGTGGGTTATTTCATGATGGGGGAATGAGGCCGGAGAGATCACACCAATTCAAGAGTTTTTAGGGATTAGCAAAATCGGAAAATGATTCTCCTGTTACTCGAATTTGCTCAAATGGTTTCGAGGAAGGTTAATAACAATTACTGGTAGTGTTTCATCTAGAATTTTTCGGGGGCAGGGCCCATTCAGGTAAAAGTGGGCACATTTTTACGTAATAAAAAATTGCCAGAGCACGTAAAATGATCATATAAATCATCATTGACATTTTTTAGCATTTCTTCCTCACTTTTAGACCGACTTACATTATTTATACGCCATTGGAAAGATCTTGTAGAGAGATCTTTAAAACGATGAATATAATGACTATATTTCGTTGGTATTTTCACGAATAAACGGTTTTGAAATTTGGGTGTGATTATTATAGCACAAGGGTGCCCTAAAAGTAAGGCAGGGCGCCCAAGAGGTAGGGCAGCGCTGCGCCCTTCTAAAACGCTCTAGATGATGCACTATTCTGACTACTTGTCTTATTATATTCTTTTTTCATCTTTTGATAGTCTTATTTCTGTTAGAGTTTATAGTATTTTTAATGAGTATGTTATCACTGCAACTATCTGGAGTTGTGGACAAACAAATAATAGCCTATCAAGATATAGAAAAGTCTGGAAAAAACTACTAGTACGTTGTAGACCTACAAACTTCTATTTAATTCAGTAGTTGTAAATTTATTTTTCTTGAGCACAGTATTTTCCAATAGAACATTAATTTTTGCTATTAAAGTTAAAACTGGTTCTCAGGCATTAGCAGCAAGTGCCTGTTTGTCTTCATACGTCATGTAGTGAGAAAATAAATATAGGCAATGACCACTAAAGGTTAATCGATTCTCCCACGCAATTATTTTCTGTGGTTACAAAATAACTGCAACTAGGAAATAAATAATTGGACTGAAAATTATATTTAATCCAAGACGGAGTCTCTATAAATTCACTTTTTTTCTGCATCATTTATTCAAAGAATTTGAAATTCAAATATGTTTGCAATGTTGATGGGATATAAATTGGAGTAGCAGAATTCGAATTACTGGAAAATTTACGGAAATATGTAAAAAATGAATTAGATTTAGAATATGTTAAATATCTCACATTATTGACAAGTAGAGCAAATTGTTGTGTGCAATGATCGAAAAATAAATAACTATATGATTGTATGATTTTTGAATAATTCATAAAACAATTATCATTTCGAAAAACATTGTTGTTTGACCACAAAATCAAATTTAAAAACGAACAAGGTAGGCTACCAAAATATTTTGACGAAATCTGGGGAAATTTGAAATCATAAAATAATTATCGTTTTACAATATTGTGAATATGAAGCATCGTACTATCAAATAACTATTGTCTATTATCCATGGAATCTTTTTAAAAATACAAATTTCTGGATTCTCGTTATAATTTCAGATTATTTAGGCATGTTCATTATTTCTTGAGAACCAAAACTAAAATAAGGATTCCTTAATATACCGGTAGGCCTAGGCCTATACAGAAGATATTTTGGAAGTTTGAAAGCAGGCGATTTATTCGGAAATAAATACCAAAAGAGTATTTTCTGGACTAAGCAAAACATAACAATTTCTTTTCTCAGCATAAAATGATCTCCGTCACCGAAAGTGTTGAAGGGGTGATCGACCTCCTATTGTGCAGGGGTAATTCATGTATTGTTCACAATGCAATTATGGAAACTACAATTGCGTAACAGAATTCAGAAGACGAATTATACGGTTCTTCATGTTAGATTCGACTTGGGAGTATATACATAAACAATGAATAGGAGAATCAAATTACAATTGTATAATTCTCAGAAGAAGAACGGGAGATTTGAGTGGAAGGCTTTTGGATTTTCGGATTTGGGAGTTTATTTCTTTAGAATAAGTTTTATTATAAAATGAATTGATTAGTTATACTCCAGTTCTTGGTGCAATTTGCGTTACATTTCTTCTCAGATCTTCAGAATTTTCATTCATCTAAAAAAAATCTCCTTAATGCCGTTCTGTTCAGCCGATTTGTGCTCTAAAATTACACCATCATCAGTTCATGACTGTGATTGGAGTATTGAACTTATTTTATTGTGCCGTTGTGAGTTCCGACAATTTTTTTTAAAGATTTTATTAATTTTCTTCGCTCTGTGTAAAGTTAATCTCACTACTTCCTATATATGCAGGGTGTCCCACAAATATCGATCCCCCTGAATACCTCCTGTAATATCAATTTTAGAATATTAGTGTAAATTACAAAGTTGCAGTAAAAATTCTGAATTTTCAGATGCCGTAATTCGTCTCATTATAAAAAACACTGGAGTGATCCATCGATGCCAAATTTTTTTTAAATAATATCTAACAGCAATCGTGTCTGCGGACAAAGTTTCAAAGCTTGAAATTTCAGGTTCAGGACATGTCATAGTTTTCACTTAATCTTCATCTAAATTTAATTTCCAGACCCGCAAAATGCAGAAAAATTGTCATAAAAGGGAAATATGAAACTAGGTTAGAAGTTGATATTTCTCTTTTATGGTGAATTTTTGCTGAATTGAGGGAGTTTGGAAATTAAGTTTAGGTGAAAATTAAGTGAAAATTATGACATGTCCTGAACCTGAAATTTCAAGCTCTGCAACTTTGTCCACAGACAAGATGGCTGTTGGCTGTTCTCTATTATTTTAAGGAATTTGGCATCGCTGGATCACTCCACAGTGTTTTTATAATGAAACGAACTACGGCATCTAAAAATGCAGAATTTTTACTACAACTTTGCAATTTACACTAATATTCTAAAACTCAAATTTCAGGAGATATTCAGGGGGATCGATATTATTTGTGGGACACCCTGTATAATATAATTTGTTTTCGATTTTTCAACGAGACTTTTCACACCTAAACCTAATCTTTCTAACAGTTCGCTAATTCTCCAACAATAAAATCCAGTATAAATCGTGACGTCAGAGATTACCATATGCATACCAAACCTAACAATTACAAATTCTTATCACATACGTAAATACATACATGCATAAACTACATGAATATAAAATATACACGTAGATAATAATTTTGCATCTAAATTACTCTAAACGAAAGACAAAAGCCGACCTATCTCACTGTGAAAATTAACAATGACAACATCAAAGGCTTACCTAACGCTACAAAAATTATTCTATAGCACCTTATAATATTTTTTATAAAATTATTTTTATACCTTCAAGGTTACATATTATACCTGAAGGTTAAAAAGGTTGTTTGTGATGAATTATACAGTTATTAGGTACTTTGATTCCATTGAATATTCATGTTAATTGTTGCACTGTCATATATGTACGTAACAATATGTTTTATTAGACGTTTCCTCATGGGATATACACGATTACACGTTACGTTCTGCAACGGCAAACGAGTAAATGTTGGAGAAAATAAAATAAAGTAGTACTTGCTTGTCCATAGGCCTTTGGATATTTTTTTTTTACATAATGAGATATTCTGGACTACCGTATACAAATCTTATTTTAATCGACGATAGTAGATCTTGATGTAATACTTTCAGAAGCCTGCCTTTGATCGTAATTCCTAATAATTTTAAAATTGTATTTTTTGTTGTATAAGTTTAATTATACGTTAAAGGTATGTCTTCATAGGTTCCTCGAGATATATAATTTAACTTAGGTTACTAACATGTTACTAAGTTTCTGCCCTTCCTCTTGAGGAAGGTGGAATGGCCCAGAGTAGGCAAACAAACATGTAACTTCTGAAACGCAAACCAGTTTCTCTGCACAATCCGTAGAAGTCTCAGAAATATGGTAATTATGGTTTAAACAAATATCTTTTGATTTTAATCTTTACAGACTTTTTAAAGACAACGATGGTACCATTATCATATTATTCGTACCATTTGTGAAGATCTGATTTAAATCTTCTTCATCCTTCATTACTGGAGACCTTGTGTGTTGATCTTATACGCCACCCAGTATATATATTTAAGTTCATTGGTACACCTATACCTTTGTATCGATAATCTACCTTTCCATACACTTTGTCAAAGTGTTGGTATAATATATTATCAGGAACTAAACACGTTTAATGTAAAAGTAATGGGGTTATTAAATTTATGTTCCTATGTGAAATAGAGGAATTTCTCTCACTTTTATGTTCTGTGATTACAATGGAATGTTAAGGACACAATAACACTAAATGATTATTGTGTATGAGTGGTTAATCATAAATTATATATTATGCACGACAATTGATTTTCTCTTAGCTTGATAGCATTTCGTTTATTCATAATTTCCAGTGATTTGCATGTTTGATAATTTTAGCTTTACTCCAGTTTAATATATGATTTCTTCTCCATGAGTGGTCAGCCGCTGCAGATTTCTCTTGATGTCCATTTTTATCAAACGTGCAAATCACTGGATAGAGCGAAACATAAGAGAATCACTGGAAATTATGAAAAAACGAAATGCAATCATGAACGATAAAGCAGGTTCTTACAATTTAAATGATTTTCTCTTAGTCAAAGACTATATTATATTAAGAATCACATAGAAAGTGTAGAAAATTTATTTCTTTTGAACAGTTTCGCCTCTAAATTTTTTTCACCTCGTGAAGTTTTGATTACTCAGGATCTCCCATTTTTACGTAAATAATAATAAAGCCATTTTAACCACCTTAATATCAACTTTACTATTAAAATATAAATATTATGGGCAGCAAGCGAGCAACTATTAATATTCGTACAATTTTTCATTATCATATGAGTACTCATATCAGTCATATGATGAGCAAACTATGTTAATGGTGCATATTTTGCTAGAATTTTATCAGCGTATCTTAAATTCTTTCTACGCATAAATATTTTTTTAGATATATTTCTAAACGTACATCGTACTATAAATGAAATGATTTTAACTGACTACTTTGCATTGGAAAAATAAATTAACAAGGAAAATTTCGGCTCAAGTGGGACTTGAACGCACGACCTCACGTGTCTGTCTATCCAGGATCGTGCTCTACCAACTGAGCTATTGAATCCGACAAATTTTTTTCATACTTAATTTTACATAATATTTACTCGTCAAATAGAAGCAATCTTGCAAAGTTGTCAGTTAAAACCATTTCATTTATAATATATAGTCATTTGCAAAGTCTTGTAATAATTTAATTTAAAAATAATAGTACATCGTACTATTCTTGTCCACCATAACGTATAGTGAACTTGATTGTTATAATAATGTTTTATATAACACATTGTTGTTGAATATTTGTTGTTCTGCAGCTGTTCACGTGAATATGTATTTATAGAATAGAATATCAGTATCATCATCATTATCATTATTTGTGTTACAGTATACCGGTACTATTGTGTTGGGAAAATAAATATGTAGTTTCTTCATTATGTTACATGACCACAATTGCTGTGTATGGAGTATTGCATTAATAATACGAAGATGCAGAAGAGTCGTAGTAAATTCAATGTTTTCATAACCTTGTATTTTCCAGTGAGCAGTTCAGTTAAAATATTATAAACTATTAAATTGGTAAGAGAGTAGTCAAAGACTGGCAAATCTCATATGATTAATGTAAATATCATATGGAAATATACTACACTGAACATTAGAGGAGTTTAGGCTAAACAGTAGGTGGTTTAGCACCCTTGATACTGCCCATTCCTTACCATCTGGTCAAAACAGTTCCCCGTTTGTGGGTATCACTGTTTAGCCTAAATCCCTGTTTAGCCTAAATCCCTCTAATATTCAGTGTAGTATATTTCCACTTTATATTTGCATTATAATCATGTGAGATTTGCCAGTCTTTGACTCTCTTACCAATTTAATAGTATAGCTCATATTCTTCAAAAATTAATGTCATTAATTGTTAATTAAAAACTATAGTTTCTTGAAAACGCATATCTATTTGTGTTATTAAGTTATAAATATTGAAAAAAGAAATTAATTTTCAAAATGGCTTCATGTTTTTTTTTCTATTGACAGAATCATTCTCCAAAATAAAATGTCTAATAAGTGAACGACGGAGACAACATTTATGTATAGATTTGACTTTGAGTAATAAAAAGTACATTTTCGCCAATTCTGCTGATAAAGTTCCGAAGTTTAGATGATAAGCCAAGTTATATGTCAAATTTACCAAAATTATAAAACTTATAAAAAATATCTATCAAACGAGTACCGATACTAAATAATCTTTGTTCTAATCATGTCAAACATTTTTACGCCGTAAAAAAACTCCAGATCAAAACATGCCTGTGATAAGCACGTATACGTAGTAAACGTATGTACTGTCATTGTTTATTATAATCCCACTACAACAAGATAAGGTAGTCAAAACAACTTCAACCATCTAGTCAACACAAGACCTACATTTCCTCATTTACGTATCGCTATATTTTATCAAGAATACAAATTATACTGTAAACACCAATTTTCCTTTTCGCTTACAGTTCATACTCTAATAATTCATATATCACAATATGGAACGCAGACTTTTTTTTCATATTTCGCCAATTGTATGTTTTTATTAATATTGTTTTTTTTTTGCTGGAGGGCAGTAGGATGAAAAAGTAATATTTTGAGGTTTTTAGTTCACAGATTTTTTTTTAGATATTGAGCATAAACATTGCTAAGTATGATTTGTTTAGTGAAGTTCTGTGGTTCAAAATGATCGTATTTTTAAGAATGTTTGAGAACTAATATCATAATAAAATCAATAGACTGTTTGATAACAGCAATGACAGGTCTATAGTTTTAAAAAAGTACGACAAAAATAATTATTTTGCAAAAACACAGCTATTCTTTCCAGCTTCATTAAAGAACTATATCAAATATATTCTATTTTATAAACCTGATGTGTATACTCTTTTATAAAAATTTTAAAATGTGACAAAAAGCAATTTTCTGCAATATAAAAATTGTCATGGGAAAAATTATATTCTACTACTCTCAGTATTTTTTTTTCATTCAAAACGATAGAGACTTGATTGTAGAATGCTATTTTATGCACCTCAGCAATAACGGAAGTTCTTTGAAAAATTTACTATGGATCCATAATAATAATAAATTCAATAATATAGGCCTACAGTATGAAATTTAAATAAAACTCTGTTTATAGTTACGTATCTGAAAACCACCTTTGATTTCCTAATACAACAATCGTCCTTTAACGATTCAAATTACTCCTAATTTCTGCGTGGAAAATTACAAAACTGTGATGTCATCTTCGGATAATGATTTGGCATTTAATGATGTTCCGATCAACCTGCTAAATCTGACCATGGACCACATTTTGTATGCTGTAATATATAATGTTAGGTGGATAAACGTTATTAGTAAGATTTGGGCCAATTGTTTATTGTGTGTGAAAATAAACAACGCCTGATTATTGAAATCGAAGATGTATACACCCTGTTTTTGCAATAATGAGGATTTAAGGTGTATTAAGATAGATGGAAAGATAATTTTTTTGCTTGGGAATAATATTACCATATGTCATCAATCTCGTAAATCAATAGCGTTAAATTTAGTGTTTCATCTAGATTTTTCGGGGGTGTTAAAGTGGGCTCATTTGTACGTAATAACAAATTGCCTGGACACGTAAAATGATCGTATAAATGTTTCTTAAAGATTTTTTTAAACATTTCTTCCTCCATTTTAGATCGATATAAATGATTTACACGCCATTGGATAGATCTCGTCGAGACCTTTAAAACGATGTATGTAACGACTATATTTCATTGGTATTTTCGCAAATAAACCGGGATGTGATTATTATAGCTCAAAAGGGGTGCCCTAAAAGTAATACAGGGCGCCCAAGAGGTAGGACAGGGCGCTGCGCCCTTCTAAAACGCTCTAGACGAGACACTAGTTAAATTATTTTATTATTAATAATAAAATTAATTAAGCGCATATAATTTTATCATTTCTGTAATATCGGAAATCCAAATAAATTTGATTTGTTTTATTAAAATTTTACTAATCCAGTCTGTGATTTATTACTCTCAAACTTATCAGTTGATTTATGCATTTATTTTATTGATAAAAATGCATATTTTTAGAATAATTTGGAAGTTCATTGCCACACCACAGAAGCAGCTTTATTGAATTTTGGATTTGTCAGATTTATTGGATAATGGCAAAATAGCGATGTTTGTAATTGTTCACAGCAACGTATAAACTTTTCAGTCAAGGAAGAGGAAAATTAATAACTTTCCTTTTCACCAAGTTATTATTTTTTTTAATGAACGTCAAAAAGAATTATCGTTCGTAAATATATTAGACACTGAATACTTGTATTAAAAAAATTCAAATTTCTAATACCCTAATCTTGTAAAAAATCCACGTTTTATACCACTATGACCCATCAATGTGAAAACAAACAAAACCTTTAACATTATATAAAAAAAATCTTAACAAAATAACCAAACTTTCCCACAAAAAACAACAACATAATCGAAGAAAGTTGTTAGATCATGAAAACGTGTAGTGCATGTTTAAACCTTTTAAATAACTGTCACACAATAATTGTCGAGGGCTACTATATAGTGATTGAGTTACAAGCCATGTTAAATAACTGTTCAATTTATATGCGTAAATTCATTCATGACTTAGAGAGTTTTTTGAAGTGAAAATAATTGTTTTGAATGGAAAAGATGTACTGATATGCTGAGGTGAAAAGAGAGTATGTGCTTCATACTACGTGATGAGTGAGAAAGCAGAAAAGTGAATATATTATTATGATTTTCGATTTTGTTTTATGGATTTTGTTTTAATCAATGAATAAGAAATTGGTTAATTTATTTGGTTTTTGTAACTGTGATAAGGGGAAAATATTCAATTGAAATATTTAAAAGTTGTAAACTACTTTGTAGGAACGTTAAATAAAGGAAATTAACTGTTCTTTTAATAAATAAGTTTTCTATGATTGGTTTATTATAACCTCTGCATAATTAATAGTACTCTATAATTTATTGTGTTGTCATATTTTTTAACCATACTGGCCTATTTAAAAGGTCTAAATCGTAATTTTATTTTTAAGATTCTGTTTGTTTCATCGTAAAAATCTGTGGTAAACCTGTAATATTTTTCAGCATGACGTCCCATTTTCCAACACACAAGTCCCGTTTCACTTTCTTTGTTCTCTATTGTACTCGAATCTCAAGGGATCTTTAATTTGTGTTGGAAATCGGGACTTCCCACTGAAAAATAATGGGTCTTTAAATTCAAAGGCAATGACAATAAACAAAATAGTTGTACATAGTTAATCTTATTTTTTGGAAATTGAAATCAATTTGATATTTATAACAAATCTACAAAGTGTGTAAATAATGGTCAAGAACTGTGTGACTAAATAAATAAATAACAATTTCGACCTTATGAAGAAATTTATTATCTTGCAAAAACTAAAATTGAGATCATATTCTCGTATAATATTACAATTTAAACTTTAGGCGAATGGAAACGAACATTGCCAAAACATATAATAATGATTCCATATACGAAACGCGAATGTGGCACATCAGCAAACTAATAAATTTCAAGTTGTTCCCCCACGAAATTTGATCCAAATTCGCTATAGTTGGCAGTCTGAAGAATAAATTGCAGACAAGAAAAAGAATAAAGAAAAAAAAAGTAACAAACAAAAACATTTAATTTCTTCAGAAAACATTCTACTTTCTCCGTTTTTATATTCTGTATGTAATTGCCTAAATAATGGAAACAACATGGGATTTTTCTAGGTCGACGTCTGCAAGAAAATCGGAAGAAACTTCCATAAAGCATTCTGCACGTATATGAAAAACGTAAATAATACACTACTGTGTAACATTGTTTTGTCTACGACCATAATTGCCATTTTATTGTTTTTTAAAGAAGAAAATACTTTTTTTCGAGCACAACATTCACTAACTCCTAGAAAATCGCAGGGAAATGTACTATACATAGAACTGCAAAGAATTGCAACTTGGACTAAAAACTGAATATTCGCGAAATATGATGATTCTAATTTTGGAAAGTAAATATGTGAAAATGTATAATTATAGGCCTATTCCGGTAACAAAGACGTGGTATTTAACATCATTTCGCTTTATTTTAGAACTGTTATTAATGGGAAAGTATCTGTTCTGTCTCCAGCAATTATTTTTATTTTTAAAATTTATTGTTTGTCTATACTTTGAACATCAGCATCTTTTCTTTCTCAAAACTCTGCTAAATTTAAATCTCGAAGTGACTACAAACGAAGTAAATATTGCTTATAACATGGGATTTTGCTATTTTATACAGATAATTATATAACATTATAAATGAAATGTTTTTAACTGACTAGCCTACTTTGCATTGGAAAAATTAATCAAGAACAATGAACAATTTCGGCTCAAGTGAGACTCCTCATTTGCAAGCTTCTAATAATTTAATTTAAAATAAGATATATAATATTTCTAACCTGACCTCAGTATCATTGAAATATGGATTATAACACAAAAGTAAACTTTTCATAATATGAGATACAAACTATAAAATACGTCGTTATTATTGCTTTTATGTGAATCTTTTTATTGCGTTATATTACCTGCTGTGTATTATTTATGATTATAGAAAATACTAATTTCCTGTGGTTGTGGCGAAATTGATATCATTGGTATTTCTATAAACTTCGAACTATATAATAATTATTATAGTCGATAAACATATTTTTTTATCATTTTTTAGCTTATACGTTGCAAATCCACTATGAAAATACAGAATATTGTCAATATTTCAGCCAAGACCCTTAGATTTTATAGAGACATTAGATACATTAATACAAATTAATATACAATAGTTGAAAGGAATATAAACATTAAGTGCATAAGTTTGTTGATGAGATGAGACCAGTTATTTAAATTGTAATGACCTTCTTTATCGTTCATGATTGCGTTTCGTTTTTCATATAAACATTTTTTTTCACTAGTCTAATAATAAGACATTTTATAAGTTCCGAAACATGCCTCAATATTCAATCTACGTATTATTGATATACCTTGTGTAAACCTAGAATAAATCGTCTCACTAAAAATAATTTCTTGGGAATGAAATGTTGAAATAATGCCTTTTTATGTAAATAGGCCTATCTAAAAAAAACTTTTATCATCCAAAAAAAAAAAGAAGTTTTTAAATAGTACGTGAACGTTACCACAAAAGCAAATGAATAGCTGAAACAAAGAAATAACGAACAATTTCAGTGCACGAAGCAAAGCAATTACCGAAATAACATCACATTAGTGTCTAATTTATATTCTTTACAAGTCATATTTAACATTCATGGTTTCCCTGACGTTTGTGCATAAAATAAGCGGGAGGTGTTATTTTTTAACAATGGCCAATTCGTTTGCCCACTTTCTAATTCAAGGCCGAAGCTGCTGGCCATTGTCTTTTAATCATTATATTGTCTTCGGTGAACTTCACGAATAGAAAATAAGAAAAACATGGCAGAAAATTATACGAAAGAGCGGTTTTTCCAAATTTATTGCTATAGGTATTTCTTCAAAGTAAATTTGATGTGTTTTCATCAATAATATGTATACTTTTTCATTTCAACCGGAACTGATTTTTTTATTACATTATTATTATTTCGAATAATGGAAATCCCGTTTTGATGTAACGTTAAAAGTGATATAAATATTTTATTCATTTGAAATCAACAGGTTTAAGGAAATATAGGAATTCATTTAGAGTGAACTATTATTTTTCATTTAAATGTTTTATTGTTGTTAACTGTAAGAAGTTGGTAAAATAATTATGTTTCGTTAGAACATTAAAATAATTATAAATTCTAACTTTCAAATTATTTATTATTGCAAAAATCAGTATTCAAAATTTGAATAATGCTGGCATGTTTGATAAATCATAATTTGACTTTGCCTTTTTGAAGCAGATTTCTATTTCTATAGTCATGTTGCTAAATTAATAATTCATTTTCAAAATTATGGATTAGACCACGTCAAAACACAATAAAATACTGGATTGACGTTTCGTTTGCTATATTGTCATACAGACATGTTCAAAAAACAATATGTTTAGAAAGGGAAGTATAACATACAAATAATTTAATAAAGTAACAAAAAAGAGGCACAAATTGTTAAATTAGTAAATTACTGTAAATCACAATTACTATAAATCACTGTAATTACTGTAAATAACAATTATTGTAAATCATAATATTAGTAAATTACTGTAAATCACAAGTGCCAACAGAATTTTGAAATTTATTATTACTGGCACGGGCATATTAATTACATCACAATTAAGTTATTTTGAGAACTTATCGACATTGTTCGGAAATTGACAGCTGGTAAATTCACCATGAAACAGGATACGATATGATTCTGAATTTGATATACGAACCCTTTCTACATTTATCAAGTAATGTTTTGAACAAAATATTTTCCTGAAGAAAATATTGTTCATCTACCTTCTGGCGTTATAGGATAGCTGAGTGGGTTTATACCATCAGCGATTACTGCCAAGGGCAATAAGTACCATAGCGCCATGGTGTCCACACGAAAACCTTCAAACTGTTGTGGTCATCGTCAATAAAATTTTAGAAGATTCATTTTTGTGATTTAAAATGTAGAACTATGTCAAGACGATGAATTTTGTGCTGATCTGTTCAAAACCTTATTTATATTTATATTATCCAATTGCCCATAAAAAACTAATATATTTTTAAATTATTAGTACTATGCTATATTGGTGTAGTCATTTGCACCTTTTTTAATCGAAACAGCTTTAGTAAATAACTAATGCTTCTGTTTTATCTTTTATCATTTTTTATCCCTGCTTCAATTGCTTTAAAGATTTCGAAATCCAGATATTAATTCTCTTAAATGAGAAAAAATTGTTCTGCTAATCAATTATTCTTTTTGGCACTAATTAAGTGTAGAAACATACGTTTGTTTTTACTTTTCTTAAGTAGAGCCGATCGGCATCATGTAGAAATTTCACTTTGTATCCCATTTGTTTTAGTTTTTTTGCTGCTGAGTAGTTTGCGTATTTCCTCGCCTTTTTGCTCCTTTCAAAGTAACAATTTTCTTTTCATTTCGCTGTTTCCGGGGTTGGTGCAATCAGAGGCGTAGAAAAGTGGGGGCAATGAGTCGGCTCATCGGTGTTTTTGTCGCTCGCTAGTAGATTAGATTACTGTATCAATAAAAACATTTGTGGACTGTTGCAATATAATTGTTGTTGTGCTCTTTTGTAATCACCACAGTCGGTTTTAGCATTTGTGTATCTGTTTGAAGTATGTCATATTCATGTTTCATAAATAAGGCGAGGACCTATTATCATATTTTTATACGATATTTTTTCTCAATTCTAATAATAATAAAACTTATAATTACCGTACATGACTGTATAATTTTTAAGCATAAAATAACACCACCAAGGGTAAACAGAGTTTTTGGAAGTGATTGTTTTAGATTTCAGTTCTCAATATCTGAATCTGTTCTGTATAAAACATTATCTTTTACCATAGTTCTTTACTGCAGAACTACAGCTTTCGCTAAAATCTAAGACAGCGAAATTTACCAATTGAAGAAAATCAGCATAGGCTTTTCTTTATGAAGAAGAGACATCCGTTGGATCCCTCTATAAAATAAAACGAATCGTGATATTGGCGATGTTCCTCCACTCCTCTCATTAGAATCTTTCTACGCCACTGTACGTAATTGGCATGTGGGGTTTTGCTTAGAAATCACTAAATTACTAGTAGGAGAACACAAGGAAAGTATATACAAATCATTTTTTATCATGCTGGTAAAGAAATGAGTCAAGGCCTCAGGAAATAAATGACATTTTTAACAAGCTGTTCGAGTTGATCGACTGCGATTGATACGTGCCTCCTTTGAAATACTATTCACAAAAGTGGAATTACAAGTTGGTATATAGCTTCTTGAATAATTTGCATTTTTAATATTTTAAACTTTCGACTTACTGGTTTTCAACGAGATGAATGGGGTTTTATCTTATGTTTGTTGTACATCGTTTTGGTTAACTAACTTTTACCAAATGGTATCTATCATATTCTACATTTCAGAAGTATTCAGGGGAAGGTTTGAATTTTGAATTTTATTGCATGAATATTTGTGTTTCAGTAAGTCAAATATTTAAGTTATGCATATTTCATGTGTTCAAGAACATGTTTGCATAAATTCAGTTTTTTTGTACTCGTGGTATAAAAAAATTCATAGCTTACAGAAGTCATGATCCATTATTATTAACTTTTATTTCGGATAAGTCGCCAGATATTTGAAACATAAATAAAACACCAAATGTTTTTGCTATAGTACTATTATTATATATGGAAAGTAATGCAATGAAGTCATATTGGAATATTTTATGTATTTATTTCATCTTTCCGCTATATATTTTTCTTTTGTAAAAGGCGTCCAATTTGAATAACCGAGAAAATACAAAACGGTCAGAAGCAGCTATTTCACATTCCAAAATATTATGCATGCTCTCTTTCTATTTGGCCGCTGAAACAACGCCCAAACCATTGAAGATGGTAAATTTCACAGATTTCATTATTTCACTGGGGAAAATAATCCATTGAAAGAAATAGAAAACATTCCTGTGGTTTATTTTATCCATGAAATATTTTATAAGAATTTAATATGAACGAATTTATCCGATAGAGTGTGACAAAGAAATTCGCAAGATATTTTTCATGTGATATTGTCACAAAGTTAAAAATGTTATGGTTTCCCATATATCTTTGGTCACTCTTTTAAAGCGTTTAAAATGTAGAGAAATTTTTGGTTACACTTTCCATATTGTAAAATTCCAATTGTTATTTTGTCTGAATCTGTAATGCGAATATTTCCTGCCTTGCACCATATTATTTATTAAATGATCACTTTATTCGTATTTTAAAGGGACAGGACAGCGAAATAGGTTTACTTTAATTTTGTTGCACTGAGAATTTTATTGCACTCAGAATCTATAATAGCTTCAAAATGACGAAATAGTTTTTATTAAATAAATAAATTTATTTTAAGATTCTTAAAAAAAAAGAATGATCAGATTCCGACCTAACTGTTCAGAAGTTATGAGCTCCGAAAGATTTTGCGATAGAGGTTCACAGGTAACTCAGTTAGTTATCTGTGAACTTCAGGTGTGCGCATCTCCATTATGGCTGGACAGATTTTGTTCATTCTTTTTTCAAAAACAAAATTCAATAGAAAATACTATTAAAAGAACTCAAAAAGTAGAAAATTGGCTGTTCAGTCCCTTTAAACGAAATAACTTTACACAGAAACATGACAGTTTTATTGAACCACAAATAACACTTCAAAAAATAATAGCATTTTTTTTATTTCTTTATTTTATTATTTGCAATAATTCCACACCTCACATATATCTAGCCATACATAAAAGAAAGTACAACTTAATTACTCTACTTGAGCCCCTGTACCGTCACGTTATAGTAAGATTCAAGATACGATAAAACTTCAATTATACACAGGTAGCATGGTAAGATTATGTACTCCTCACTTCACTAATTTTAATGTGTTTTTGAAGGAGTGTATTTTTTATTATTATTATTATTTTGGTTGCTTCAACTTGAATTTTTGGGATGAAGATTGCAGCATACCAACTCGACTCGATATTTCTTTAAGAGCCCTCCACCTAAAATTAAAATTCCGAGAGGCCGAAATTTGAAATTTGTATTGTTCACGAGGTAAGGTCGCAATTCGTTATTTTTATTTTTGGATTGCATTCGTTATGATAATATTCAAATACATTTGTGAAAAATCCCCCGATTAATAAACAAAGTGGACGCCTGTAGAGACAAAAAGTTCACTTTGTTTAATGCTGATTATAATTTAACAATTGATAGGAGCTTAAAAGCAAATATCGTTTTGGATTATACATGTAAAACAACATTCCTCTATCTTTTCATTATGTCATTAATGTATCATGCTATTGATTAAAAAAAATAATTAAAATCGCCATCACATTTTTTTACCGTAACCCATCTACTAAATATTTTATTTTAATATTAATTAAAAATTTGGAAAGGTATAAGTATAAAAAACTTCATCCTGAATCCAATGATACCAAACACTACATAATTGCTTTAAAAAAGTAACATTAAAATAGTATT
>JAQIWE010000628.1:0-20473 GCA_034698565.1 Campodea plusiochaeta | reverse complement strand
TTTCTCCATTGGATCCGCGCCTGGTCCCGATGTTCTTAAATCTCACTCTTGAAGCATCTGAAAGGTTGGCAACTCTGGAAAATTTCCTTTGAATTTAATTATATGACACTTTATATGAAGTAGAAATATACATCACTGTTAATATTATTATCATTTCAGGAATCTCGACTCCAAATAGTACATTCCTAGGTAATATCAATTCAGTCGATACAGCTGTTGGAGGAATGGATATTTCCACACTGGATAACACACCATCGACGCAAAGACATCACAGAAGTAAAAGACGAAAATTACATTTTGAACGAAAGGGTAGCAATCAGTCAGTCAGCAACAGCAGTACAAATGTCTCAGTACAAACACAAAGAGTGAAGGGATTGTTACGAAATAGTAAAGCCAGTTTTCGATTACAATTGAAACAGTTGAGAAGAGAAATACGTAGTTTACTAAGTAAGTTAATAAACCTGGATGCCATGGGTGGAAAATGTGCAGTAATCTGGTAATATAATTACCGTGAACTGATTGCTGCCATTGGGAACAAAATTGTAAAAAAAAAAAAGAAAACTAAAAAAAAAAAGATTTTTTTTTTCGACAATCATTTATAAATACGGCAATCATTTATTCATTTATAAATACGTACACGCTGGAAAATGTTTTGCTTATTCCTTACCTTTTTTTCTTTTTCGGCGAAGTTTTTTCTCTTTTTTGATGTAATTATTCGCTGTTTTCTGGTAGTAATTCCCTGAAGTTCTACCAGATACCAAAAATAAAAAACGTGTACCCAATGGAAACGCAACTTATAGGATGTCCTTACCATTGATGATCAGGAAGAAATTGAAAAATCAATAATTATCATCGGGAACAAAATTTTTGGTACAATGACATTACCAGGAACGAATGGAACATTTTCCACCCATGCTCAGTGAGTTACTTAGAAAAAAGAAGAAGAATCAACCAGTCCTTACTGTAGATGATATCAAAAATTACATAACAGTCCTGCCAACAGTGTGACAAAGAAATTCCTTACTTCACAAATATCAGTTATAAAATGAACAACAAACTGGAAAAGATGACAGAAAATACAGCTCTCTATATTCATCCGAGTCCCAAGTGTTATCAATATTTACGAAAGATTTTGCATTTACCTAGTATCAGTTGTTTAAAGGGACTGGACAGGGAAATAGATTTCTTTTAATTTTATTATACTGATAGTATTAATTTTTTTATTATTTTTGGTATAAAAATTATCCTACTATTTTCTGTTCATGAGATATGACGATTTGTAAAAACCAGCATGAGAGGAGTTACCTGAGAAGTGAATTTTTGGATCTCAGCATCTAATAGCTTCACAACAACCAAATAGCTTTTATTAAAATAATAAAGTTATTTTAAGACTTTTAAATAAGGAATTATCAAATTCTGACTTATGGTTCACAAGTTATAAGTTTCGAAGGATTTTGAAAATGAGGTTCACAGGTAACTCAGGTGGTTATCTGTGAACTTCAGGTGGGCATACCTCCAAAATGACTGGACCGATTTTGTTCATTCCTTTTTCAAAATTATCAAAAAATCCAATAGAAAATATTATGAACAGAACTCAAAAAGTAGAAAAATGGCTGTACAGTCCCTTTAAGTAAACAACTAATTTTAAACAATTTTTGTTGATAAGATGTGAAAGTTATTCTTATTTGAATTTACCAATGAGTAATCCATGATATTGTGCTAAACATTGAGATCGTAGGAATCGTGTATTGTGACATGGTCTTCTTATAACATCTACTATACAATTAGCTGTTGTATTAATACACAAACTGTACAACGATGGGACTTCCTTCAAAGGAGGCATCTTTTACCTAAATATCACAAATAACAAAAATATTAGGATATTGTTAGATCATTATAAAAAGGAATAGAACTTAAAAGGAATAGAACTTAAAAGGAATAGAACATCCAATAGTATATTATAACAATATTTATATAATCACAATATTCTGTTATTCACAAATGTTTTTTTCCCTACTTTCAGACTTTTCACAATAGTAAGACTATAGAGTAGGCCTAATGTAAAAGAGTGTATAATATTTCAATATAATATATTAAGTGTACAATAATGTAAAATTTCTATATTTTCATAATGTGTTAGGTACTCATAATTAGTCTAATTGTTGATGTCATGTTATGATATTATTTGTCTGCATTTTTTAAGTGTAAGTTATTTCACTTGAAGTAAGAATGTGAATCACCAGTCCCTGTGACAAAAGATCTGAACTAGTAAGACAAGCAATATTCAAAATGCACACAATTAAAACCTAAAACTCACTACACATTCTTTCTTTGAATCAACAATTCTGATTGGTTACAGTTATGATGGTATCGATCAACTATTTTGACGTTTTTAGACCAATCAGCCATTTTATTTATTTCTGGAGGCATATTTACAAACATGAAGTTCTTCTCCTGCAAAGGCATTTAAAAATGGCAGAAACTCAAGTTTTGAGGTAGTTTCTTTGAATTTTAATTGTGATCTTTTGGGAAAGAGAATTATTAAAAGATAAAAAGGTTTGAAGGGTTACTACCTAGCTTGTGACAACCATGGTGGATGACTTAACGCCCTTTCAAGTTGCCTTCTTCTTCCACTCACAATATTTTAGCATTAAAAAAAAAGCTCCCAAGGCCCCCAATACAACAAGAGTCATTCTAGTATAGTCAGTTTTCTGACTGTAACGTTTGTCATTGTCATTGCTGCCTTAGTTGACGTATCAAGGCAACAATGACAATGACAAACGTTACAGTCAGGAAACTGACTAATTCTAGTGTACAGTGGAGACGGTGGCAAAATGCGGCTACAAATTTTAGCCTTTTGGTAGTCAGTAGGCTATTCAGGTTTGCCATTTACATTTGGGCATTGATGTACCAATGTACCATAACATACAGACTGTTATGGTACATCAATGCCCAAATGTAAATGGCAAACCAGAACAGGCTGAATACTGACTAGCCTTTTGGATTTGCTATATCGCAGTGCTCGTAGTGGAACATTGAGTGGTATGCAAATGGCTGTGATCGGGCAGACCTTATGAGTGTAGAAGGAATAAAAAACTTTCATGATGATGTACTGGATTGTAATAAGCAATAACAAACACAATTATTGACTATTGTTGTAATAAGGAATAGCAAACACAACAATTGTTGTGTTTGTTATTGAGTGTAGAAGGCCTTGCCCGAGCGGAACTTAAAAGTAGCAGTCTGAAACAAGACAACATAGGCTACATACCACTAATCAGCTGATAGTAGCAGCCTTTAGCAAGACAAACATTCAGCCTCTTCTTCAAACAGATTATGATGATTTAGTTATTAGTTTCTAGGCGTTTCATACCAAATATCTTCCTGAAAGTTAGGTTAATCAGATAACTTAAACTGCTCATGCTCCTCCATAATTATAATTATGTCTGACGAATGCAGGTACACGCGATGTATACACAACTAACAATGCGTCAGCCAGACCGACGATTTTTCTGCCGCAGCCAATAAATATATCGGCTGATAATTAGCCGCCGTCATTGCGTAAAAAACGACTTAGCAATATATTGCTTCCGCTGCCGATAAATTGTTTGGATAGTCAGAAGCCGCTGCTTATGTTAGAAGCACCGGTTACGCTGCCGCCACTGATGATGTAATGTCTGCTAAGCCGCCGCTGCTAATGTGGAAAGTATTGACTAAGCCGCCGCAGCTTGTTCAAAATGGTCCCTCTTCCGCTACCGATCGATTTCTCATCGTCTTAAGACTCCGCGGAGGAAACACTGAATCGCGTACTCGTTCAATACCGGCATTTTATTGTCTACCCTTTTTAACGTGAAATAAATCAAGTAGGAAATTATTTTTAGTGAAAATGTGGTTTGTGGAGATACAAACCAAGGAAAATTAACATTATTCAGGCGCGGATCTACGGAGGAACTGCAGCCCCCTCCTTTCAGGGAAAGAAAAAAAAAGGAAAATGTGTTACTTGCAAGAATTTTGACAAATAATAAAAAAAAAATTTCCTAAAACAAGAAAAATTCTGATTTTCCTTAACGAAAAGCTTTTTCTCACCGCTTCGCCCTCTGAGACACATAATTATATTGAATATATTCATGCTAGCCTGCCATCAACAATTTGTGATGGATCCGTGCTTGGAATTATTAGAAATTCACAATCATACAATATTATTGGCAACTGTAAACATTATTATATATTGTTCCTGTTATTATTTTAATTCAAAGAAAGACTCAGTTATGATGATGGACAAACAGAGGATATACGAAGATAATCAATATAGATGCACCATAATATATTTAACTTTTCTTATTTCTCATGTATTGCCGTATTGGATATTGTAGTCTCCTCTTTCAAAATGAGGAGCATTCATTATCAGCATTGTGGCTATTTTTCTTCTATTGACCATTATCAGTATTATTTTGAGACTAATTGATTACAGAAAATAAATAATAATTTACAAATTTAATATTATGGTATAACTTTTATGATAACCTAAGCTTTCGTTATATAATAATAAGAAAAGAAAAAATTAATCACAAACTAAATAATAAAATTTATCACAACTTGAAATACTGATAAGCTTATTCACAAATCCATCAAAACAAAGAAAGGTTACATATTACATAACAGAAACATATTTTTAAATAATATTAATTTATTATTTGTTCTGATCAAATAGATGTAAAACTATTTAATTACAAAAGTTATGAAGACTGTTGTACAAAAATTCACTTTCAGTTTCATGTGAGTTATTATTGCAGTTAAATATATTTTATGACAATGTGCCATTAATAACAGTTATGAGTAAATAAAATAATATTTACACCCAAAAGGGGCAATTAAAAGTTTTAGTGATTGAAAACATGCTGTACTTTAAAGTGGTCCATTCTGTAAACTGCAAGATAAAAACATGTCATCATATTGCAATTGCAGCTTTCATGTTTTAAACTTAACTTTCTAACAGTTTTGAGTACAAGATTACTGGCAGAGACATTATAATTTGTGAAATTGTACGATTAATAATTTTGAATTGTATTTAATGTTTTTAAACATTATGATTTCTTTATAATACTGGTGTAATTTTCATCATATTTCACTACTTTGCATTTATATATATCTTAAAGTACTACAGTATTTTATAAATTCAGAAATTATTTACAGTTTGCAGTGGATCACACAAGTAGTATTAATCTGTTGTTAAAGCTTAATATTTTCTCCCATGAAACTGAATGTAAAGGCGTATCACAAGTATTACTCAACACACTGTTGTTATAAAATTTAAAAACCTGACTTGAGTTTCGATTAAGTGACAATCAGTCTTATTGACTAGCTAATCAAGATTCGATAATAACAATACAAAACTATAATTGTTAGTAACAAGGCACACATTCAAACGGAAGACGTTAACAGCCCTTATGTAACAATAGAACCGTAATATCAAATAGCAGGTAACGTTCGCCTCTCAAATTCTGTTAATTCTGGATGCCAGAAATCAATTATTAAAACCAAACGAACTTCTTTTCCGTCATGCCAAACTTCATGTTCAAAACTATCATCAAATATTATAAAAGCACCTTCCTTCCAAGTCCGTGTTTCGTTGGCCACACGAATTCTTGGACCTTCCGGAACTATTAGTCCAAGATGAGCCCGTAACCTACAGTTTGTTGGCCCAGTATGAGCCCAAACGTGTGTACCGGGATGCATAACACTGAACTTAATCTGCCCGCGGGTACAAGTTCGAGCTTCAATAAACTTATCGATGTAACTACATGTCTTTGGTGCACGTTGACATGCTTTAGTGATACGTTGACCTCTAGCGTAGAGTTCAAACTGTTTCCAATCTCCAGTATCTCGTAAATTCTCAGATTCATCTTGAAATAACCCTTTCTCATTGAGCAATGCTTTTCCTTCGTCTCTTATAAGCTGCCAGTTACGACGAAGTTCATTCAGTTGTTTAGAGTAAGTTGTTTCTCTTGGTGTCCACCAGGGTTGACCTTTCAATCGATCAACATTATATAACGATCGTTGGTATTTGCTTAAGAACAAACCTTCCTTCACTCCTGTTTCATAAACCTAAGAGGAAAAGAAATTGGAAATATTCACTTAATTCATTCATAACACTACTGTATGTAACTCACAACAAATAAAGATATTCAGCTCTTTACAGTGATGAAAACTACAAAATTGTTCATATCAGTTAGTAAACCTTTTTTTACATTTCTCTTATAAGGTAGACAAGATGAGAGTCTTTTTTTAACTTTTTTTTTTTTTTTATAAACTATTTTGAAAATAACTGAAAAATTACACAAGAATAAAGTACAATAGATTATACTTCAAATAAATGGAAAATGGATGGTAACTTTGAATATTAAACAGATTTGATTCAATAAGTTTTATTGAGTCATGAGTATAAGTAGTTAAAAAATAATAACCCTAAACTATCAAGTAATATTTGAGTTGACTTGCAATATAAATACTTTAAAACGTTCTGAATTGTGAAAGACATAGATTGGAAAGATTGATTTAATAGCAAGTTAATAGTAAACCATAGAAGAATGTCGTAAAGTGTCAACACTGTTATACCTGTAATGCTTCTTCATTTCTTCCTAATCTTGCAAGTGCGTCTCCTAATTGAAAGAAGAATCTTCCATCTATTGTACCTTCCTCTCGACTTGCAATTCCAGAAGATAAATATTCAACAGCTAACAACGAATACAAAAACACAATTCATTACATGATTGCAAATATAACTACTGTATATATCTTAGTAAGATGATAATTCTGTATTACTTTTTAAAATGTTATCATATTCTTCAAATGAGAAAAATTATTTCTTTCTTTTTATTTTATCATTTTCTGATAACTTCAACTATAAAATCACCAATATTTTAAAGTGTTTTAAAACAATTACATTATGAATAATATGAGTTGAAGCATATGATAAATATATTGCTAATAATAACAAAGATAATAAAAATATACCCTTGACAAATAGGTACAGTATTCAGAAAGATAATATTGAATGAGATTCAATATTTAATTTAAAACTAAACATATTTTAAAACTTTTAAAGTTGATTAATATCCAGAAAAGTATTTAACTGAGAAACCAATGCATGTAGAAATAGGCCTATAACTGAGAAAACCACTGCATGTAACCCTGTAGAAAACATAAGACAAACGTTACAAAAAAATCAGGAAATTTATTTTTAAAACATATATTTTGATGTAAAATACTGTATTTGCTATTAGATGACCAACCTTTTTCCATTTGTAGATCAACAGTCTTGAGTATGAATCCATAATGTACTTTAGCAAATCCATTGTTTGGCCATTTCTTCAGTACTTTCTCTAAAGTTACTTTAGCATCTTTATGTTGATTAACTAATAAATATGAAACAGCTATTTCATTTAAATATTGTGGATCAGTTGGAAAACGACTTGATAATGATTGTTGGATAGGGATGGCTTTCGCATGGACACCTATGAAGACAACAGAGAGAATTTTATTTTTTCATTTTTATGCAGTTAATTTCTCTTTCTTTCAAAATTTAAATCTCTGGCAGTACATAATTGTGTATCTCTGGCAGTACATATTGTGTATCTCTGGCAGTACATAATTGTGATCAAACTTTTGAAACATGTACAGTGTAATATTAACTTTTTTACATAAATTGATATATAATATAAGTAATATGAGGAAGCGATCACACTTATTTCATAACACATGTAACTGCGTATTTTATTCTTTCACTTTCTAATCAACAGATTCATTTCTCATCTTTTGTCATTCAAAAGTGGATATAAAATAAACTTTCTATTACTATACTTTTATTTAGTTAAATATATTCAACTTTGAAACAAAATAGAAAAATAGATTTCATAACGTCATCTAAAAAAAATTCTAGCTTTATTGTCTCTGTGATATTTTTCGACATTTAAACAAAATATTGAGTGGAAAAAATGTTTGAAATGCGAATATCCATTCTTGAAGTTTCAAATTATACAATGTCAAGAATTGCATTAGTTCTGCAAACTGTTGTAACTTTGAAACAAAAAGTCCTTGAATGCTTATTGCGTTTTAGACAAATTAATACAAATATGCCTTGGAAAAATAATATACTTTTTAAAATTATTAGAGGTTGCAAAGTTATAAATTATTTTAATGAAATAGTGAACTGACTATGATGCATTAGAAAAATAAATTAAGAACAATTTCCTGTTCTCAGTTAATTGTTGTAATGCATCATATTTGGTTTAATACCATTTCATTTGCATGAAAGAAATTCTATTTTGATTTTAGGCAATAATATGTACTTTTATTTTATGTGTTGTATAACTTCTCACCTCTAAATCTCATTCTATCGACAACTCTCTGTGCTGCAACAATAAACAACTTATCCGGAACATTCTTCTCAAGCTCCAATACTTTCTCATAAGCAGTAATACACTCTTCCAACTTCGTATTAGATCTTTCCTTCTCTGAAATCTTATCTACAGCTTTGGCGTAACCATATCTGGCTCTGGGTGATGTAGGATGACGTTTTAAGATGCTTGCAAAACGGTTCAAGGCATGCTGGGGGGACTGGGGTTAAGAAAAACAAAACACAAAAAACAACCCAGGGTCAGAAAAACATGCTTCACTACGTTTTAATTCATACCCAAAACCTGGTGGGTGTGTTTGGGGTATCAATTAAAATATTTCAAAAATAGAAATCACACAATTATTTAAGTGATGGGAGTATTTACTGCTTGATGGAATTAATTAAAGTCATGTGATTTAATTAAAAGATCGATTTACGGGAGTAAAAATAGGCTTTAAGGTTATCTCAAATGTTTTTAGAGTGTAAACTAATACGATAAAAACTAATACGAGTTGTCTACTCTTTTCATTCATTAAAAAATGTTTCCACAAATGTAGTTTTTTCACATCTAGTCTCATAAAAATAAATCTTTAACTGTCATAGTAAATAATTAATAAATTCCATTAAGTAAATATCTACCATCACTGTGAAGTATATACATTATTATTTGGTTCCATGGTTTAATTTAAGGCCCAGGGATTTTGTCTGCTGAAACTACACAGTGTTAGTGACTAATAATTCAAACTTCACACATATAATATTATAGGGTTTGAATTAATTTTAATTTAGAATCGCCAATAATTTTCTGGATCATCATCATCAAGATCATCTTCCTATAAACAATAACAAATTATCAGATGGAAATTTTACCTAGAGGCCACTTTATAATTAAATGACAGATGACATTGTACTTTCAAGTCAACCTAACTTTAAAGTCACAACTACAAAGATATGTGCAGTAGAGAAGTAGAGCTATACAATCGTTTAGAACTTACATATATGATTTCTGAACTTTACTTAAGTCTTTATCGTCACTGTGAACAGAAACAATTCCTTTCATTTGTTATGGCAACAAAATTACCATTAAAAATAAATCGCACTAGAAGTTTCTGGCTTTAAAAGTTCTGTGAAAATTTTACAACAGTATCAACTTTTTAACAATTCTTTACATAATTTGCTATCAAATTGCGAGTCTTATATTTTTAGAATTTAGTAGTAATATATCACTTCCAATATTTCAAATACAATATTACTGAAGTTGTAAAAACATCAAAGAAATAATTTAACTAATGTAACTTTTTCTACCCAAACATTCTTGAATTGAAAAGTGTTGATCATTGTATTCTAGAGTAACTGTATATTAAAGTAGCTTATAATGTAGGTATAGGCTACTTACTGCATCTCCTATTTGATCTGCTTGATCTAATTCATCTCTTATAAGATAATCATCAGCATTTGTGATGTCATCATTTTCATATTCTTCTGATTGTTGATCTTCTTCTGATTGTTGAGGTTGTTCTTCCGACTGTTGAGGTTGTTCTTCTGACTGAGGTGACTCTTCTTCTTCAGATAATGGTTGGTCATCTTCTACGGAAGGCTCATCATCATCCTAAGCAAATAAATGCAATATAGTTAACAACTTCATTAACGTTTAATAATTCATTTTAATGTTTATATTTTATCACTTCCAAATTAAAGAGAAACAGTCTCAAACACAAAATGTTCCATGTTAGTTAGTAAGTTCAGTCAATATTTTTTTCATTTGCTACTTTCATATTTAACTGCAATTGATTGTTTTGTAGAACCAAAAAATACAAAAGAAAGTAGGAAGTTTGATACCTGAAGATTTTAACTGACATTTATAAATTAAATAATCATTGATTACTGGGAAGTTTGAGAGTGAATCAGCACTCAATTTTTAAAATGAAAAGATTTTAAGTTACTTGTGTTACCCTACCAGAACTACACAAACATTTGATTCAAAGACAATGAAGTAAAAAGATGTTATATGATTCAATATTATAAATATATCTTTTTAACTGTATTACTTCATACAACTGAAGAAAATTTGTTTAAAATATCTGTAAACATAATATAAAAATGACCTGTACAAAACTAAAGTGATAAAGATGAAGTTATTTAACGTGAAAATGTATCTGCAGATGATATTATTTATTTATTTCTGTTGTTAACTGAATGTTATAGTACCTGTACATCCCCACTGTCTTGCTCTTCACTGATTCCTTCATCATCATCATCTTCTTCACTCACAGATGGCACTACTGGTCTGCTGTACTGTTGTTGTTGAGTAGGTGTTGGTCTACTGTATTGCTGTTGTTGTTGTTGAGGTGGACGAGTTTGTTGCTGTGGTGGAATTGTTGATTTATGAATGGGTGGTTCTTCTTCTTCAGATTCATCTACAGTGGAAGAAACAAATATTAGAAAAGTTTGAATTATTTATAACCAAAGTATTTATTTACTATTCAATCTGTTTAAATCAATAATTATTTCAAGTTCAATCAAAAATGTATAAAGTTCTAATAACAATTTATTAAAAAAATTATTAGTGTTGTTTTCCTATCTATAAACCAGAACTGTAATACTTTTAGTTTTGACCAGTACCAGACTACCAGAGGTATCAAACAGTTCATTGGGATTACCCAGGCTCAGAAAATTTTGACTATAAAAACATTCATTAATTTTTAAGTAAATAACTAAAATTACACAAATCACAAACTCAAAAAATTTATTCATTCAATATATTAATTGTAACACATACAAAAACAAAACAATAGGGTCATCCTAGTACATGTCAATTTCCACCAGCTCAAGAGATTACACATAATAAGTCACATAATTATTATGGTGTTATTTTCAAGCTCAGATAATAACACTCAAGTTGGGTTTTCAGATGCTAAGAACCATAAAGTTAGCAAAAAACATATTATTATAAATCTATACGGTAGCTCTGTATGTAAAGCATTCCTATAGCATGTAACTACATAAATAAACACACAAATTTCTCTCCATGTAAATCCAGAGTACCCTTTGTCTTTTGATATTTAATTCCAGCCATGAATGCCAATAGTATTCCCATGCTAACACAGATGATTCCTAACAACACTGTCAAACAATAAGAGATGAACAACAATGAAATACCAACATGCTGGATAGATAATAACTCAATTTCAATAGTTAGGCTTACCATCTAATTCTTCAGGTGATTGTTCTTCAGGACTTGCTTGTACAGGTGGAATTGATTTTGGTTTTAATCCCAATTCCTCTAACGGTACTTCTTCCTAAACACACAAGCAGATAACAATTACATTTCTCGATAATTAAATAACATTGTTATTGTTTTGCTAAGTTTGTACGTTCTTCTGATAACACTTTATAATTTCATTCTTTTAAATCCAGCAATTTTGATAATGCAATGTTGTTTATATTACAAGAATAAGTAATATCAAATCAAAGAATTTTATCATTGTTGATTTTAATCACTTTAATTACATTATCAACTGTTACGTATTTTTATATTACGTTATTTTTTCTGTTTTGTACAGTTAAGAAATATTCTGATAATAAAATGCCCTAGGGCACATTTTAAGTTAAATTTTTTGACATAGAACAAATCGTCGCCTCAATGCTAAAGTGTCGTAACTCCAAAATCTAAATTTTCTGATTTTATTGCATATTCTTAAAGTTCATCTTTTTACGCATCCAACGCTCCCATCCTCATTGTCGTGTCTCCAACAGTTTTCGAGAAATCACAGATTGTTTTGTCGCAACTCCATATAACACCATTATAACACAAACTTTAAAACGTGAATATCTCGAAAGTAAAAAAAGTGGAGTTACGACACTATAGCATTGACGCGACGTGATCATATTTCCATCTCATTATAATATTTATTAAAACTAATACAATTTTCATTTTAAGTTTCAACCAAATTTGTGGTGTAGTATTACTTTGTGAAAGCAATTGCAGTACTTCAAAAACTTTAATGAAAATAAATATCACAGGAAATTGCCATTTATAATTAAAATATTTTTTTAAATGTATGTTGAAATAATGATTATTTTGCATGCCAACTGAATCAACTGATTTCCTTTTGAATATTCCCCAGGAAGACTACAAAAGTGTAATAAAGTAAGAACAATCAATAAAATAATATAACAATAGCCAACAATAACAACAAGAATATAACTGAATGCATCACAAGACAGGACAGACAAATAAAAGAAACTGGTACACTAACAATAAAAGTTTATTATATAAAATTGCAATACTAACTGTTGAATTAACGTACATGCACGACACTCTTCTTCTTACCACCCAGCTTCACAATTTGTTGACGGACTTTATCAATTTCATCAAACAACGATGGATCATTATTTCCAGTATAAATATCCATTAGTATTGTTTCCAAACGTTTACTTAATACTTGAGCTTTCACTGTTTTCTTTGGGTTAGCTGATAGTTTACTCAGCTTAGTTTGTAACATGTTAATCTGAACGGAGGCAGGCATCTAGTGTTGAAAGGGGAACAAAGTGCAACACAGTTAGTTAGTTACATGCATGTATGTTAAGTCTCAACAAACATATTTAAAGGATTAATCACACAATTATATTATAGTAAACTCAGCACATTTTAATTTTACACAAATACATTATGGTATGCTATTAGTTCCATTGGCAATTATCATTAATAAATAATATGGTAGCATGCAGACTCAAATTACATTCAGACAATTTTCTAATAATGCACTAAAAAGAAGGAATTTTTTTTTGACTAACTAATCTACTTCTATTCGTTATTACTTTGAATCATAAATAATTCATTAGTTTTTATGTATCCATAATAAATGATGTAAGAACAGTACAGTATAGGCGTATTGGAATTTAAATATATATTACTGGAATCTTCGAGTTAATACTTACGATCTTGTTATTTTTAATCTTAATACTGTAATAGTTACTATTCAGATAGTGAACAGAACTGCAAATGATAAGCTACTTAAAAACAAGATGTTTCAAATTAGAGGTTATAATCACCTTTTATTAGTAAATGAAACAATCTACTCAATTATTATTATTATTGAATCATACTATAAATTCAGTACACATAGTTTATTTAACATGCAAATATCTGGGTCAACAAAGCAAACCCACAACGTAACAGTGTAACACAACAACAGGAGTTGAACGACCTCTATATATGCTTACTTCTACAGAATGTTCATCCTCATCATCATGTTCATCTTCCTCCTGTGAAGCTATCCCTTCATCCTCCTCCTCGTGTTCATCATCTTCATGTGAATGTTCATCATCTTCAGGTATAGGTTCATCATGGTGGTCGTCTGGTGGTGATTCATCAACCCAACCTTCCAACCATGTAGAGAACTTTGATTCAGATACAGGGATGTCAACTACAGCAAGGAAGGAACAATAGATATATTACTTATTCACACAGTTTTAACATTTATTATAGATTTGAAAGAGAATGGCGATTTTATTTTGAAAGTATCAAAACATGTGAAGATTGTAAATAAACAAATTCTACAACAGAGAATTCTATAGAATAGGCTAAGTTGTTCCAATAATATTATTATCTATTTATTGACTCTTATAAAAGAAATTGCAACTTTTTCTCTATTTCTCAGTATAGTGTCACTGCAAATGCATAAGATAAAAGCCGCCAAGCTATTTAGTTAATATTTGTCATATAGGCTAACTCATACTGGTTACAACTTTTTAGCAAAGTTGACTATAATCTCATGTGAACAAGAAAACATTAAATTTTTTATTAGGCCTACATCAGAACAATTTATGAGTTAAAAAACATAGACAATACAAGATAATCAATACTTCTAAAATGCAGAATCCAATAGAAAAAGTGCTTTTTTTGACTGAAAGATAAGAGTTAGAGAAACATATAATTCCATAAACTGTAATAATCAATTTGTGTCTCACCTTCTTCTTTTCCTTGATATTCCGTAACAATAAGTACTGCAACAATCACTAACAACCCAAACAATATAAAGAATATAATCTTTGCAATAATACTTCCTTCTTCATGATGATGATCATGTGGAATATATTCACTTCGATCCGATTGTTCACCACCACTGTCCTCCCATGATTCTTCTGAAGGAGAACAAGAAATACAGCAAAGTTAGTGATCAGAGTTTCAACTCACTCGTCAGTGGGTGCTTTAATATTCATTCTTAGTCTGAATCATTTTATCATATCGGTAATAACCTTAATATTGAAAAATTAATTTAGAACTATTTTTGAGCAATGAAATTTATTTATAACTAGGCCTATCTATTAAATATTATAACATTTATTGATTTAAACTATCCACATTAGCATTCACAAATTTTATAATGTTTAAAAAAATGCTGTCTTATTCACGCTACTTCTTTTTCTTAATTTGCTATTAAATATCAGTTTGAAAGTTCAAAAAAAGTACCGTAGAAATGAGGAAAATCGCAAAAGTGGGGAATCCAAAAATCAATTAATACTTTTCTTCCATATTTTCATGAAATTTTGTTCATTTTTTGCTGGTATCTAAATTAAAATATTTCCTTATAGCTGATGGTGATGGAAATTTTTTTTATGTCCAAGGCAATCATTCACTATAATTTAAAAATCATCTGCCTTCAGATCTGTCCTTAGTTATAAGATCAAAATACAACAATTCAAACTCTTTTAAAAACCCAGATTGTTGTTTTATCCTGCAACATTTAATTTCCACAATGGTGAGCCGCTCGTAATCTACAGTACGATGCTATATTGTATCACAACAAAATTTGAGAAGCAGTATGCAAGTTCACTATGTTGTAAGGAATAGGGGAAATTATATTGGGGGTAAAGAACTAAATGTTAACGTTTTATTTTATTTGCAAAATACTTCAATCTTTTTTTAAAAATCTCCAACATCTGTTCTACACAAAACAATGTTAACCACTTCATTCAGTCATAAATAATTATTTGTTGTAAGTTATAGAAAATATCATAATTGTGCAAGGTTGTTAAAAATAAAATAATACGGTATTGAAATTCTACTTGAAATATTCATGCAGACGATGCAGTCATCTGCAGCAGCGTCAGTTACCCGAGAGTTGAGGGCTTTAGTAAAACCGTATTGAATTAATCCTGTCTTAGAAGGTGTCATGCTTTCAATGCTGTTCAAGGGGGGATCAAGACTGAACTGTACCTTTAACGAGGTACGGCTCCTCTTCTACGGACACATCACTCTGTAAAAATGCTCGTTCTTCGCGATATTCTTCCTGTTGTAAAGCTTCCAATTGAGCTGTGTGTAATTCAATAGTATTCAGTAATATAAGAATCAAATCATTAAAATTAGAATTGTTACTTAAGAAGTGAGTGTGGAATGTCAAACTTCCTAGGTTGTTCTAAAAATAGTCCAGACAATTTTTTATTGCTTTTGTGTTCTGATTCACCTAATTAAGATGTTAATGATTCATTTAGTGATCTCTAATTAGAAAAGTAAAGCAGATAGGGAAGTGTACGAACAAACAATTTGATTTTCTGCAATGAATCAGCAAGAAGTGTAAGCCACTGTAAAGTAATGCACTTGAGAGAGAAATAAAAAAAAATCACCTTTTCTTTTTCGTTTATCCTTCCTTTTCCTTGGTTGTACATCACCAGACATCCTACAGTAATGTCAATTAAGAAACACTAATTCAGTCTTATATTGTTGCACTATAACAGATGGAGAAAAATATAGTTAAATCACTTTTTAATCCACTAAAATCTTCCGACCGTCTGCAACGTGCTTCCTCCTTCGACTACAGAATGGTCTACTTATCACATGCTTTAACCTTGATTAGAAATTTTCGTTACAAATCTAGTAGCCAGTTGAAACTTTAGCGCTGTTACAATATTGAGCAGGTAGCGATCCTAGTGAGTGGTTCAGCAAACTGTAGAAATTGACTTGAAACGGAAACTGCTCGCAGTGCTGTAATTACTCAACAGATGCTACGACACCTTCTGACTGGATGCTGCAACAGAACAGGCTATACGTGTTTTCGTTTCTTCCAATGTATTAGCTCTATGCGTGCCTCGCCATATGCTCACCTCCCCCTGTCGTGTCACGTGATCGATGGAACTGCAAAGCGGCAAATACAACTTCCTATTTTACTATCTCATTCTCAATTTTATGAATGAACTTCATTGACACTATCTCAAATACTATGAAAATTGGTTGACCAATCGGACCGCGGACAGCCTATCAGAAACTTTTTTGGAGGGAATAAATTTTTTTATCAATCGATTCTTTTATTTGATATGGAAACTTTAAATTCGTAAATTAAGTAACATTACAAATGCTGTAACAGAGTATGCCCGGAATTTACAAGTAAGGATACCCCCTTGACAGAAAGATTGTTGTTTTAGAGTGATAAAGAACAAGCTTTATTAATTACACTTAAACATACAGGAGGGATTATAAAATACAGATAATAATAAAACATTAAGTAAAATACATAAAATATAATAATAAAAAGTATCTTGATTGATGTGCAGATGCTGATGCTTGGAGAATGAAGATGGTGATGGATCTTCCTTCAGGTGGGTGCAGAGGGACGTCGGTACTTCCTTCAGGTCGGTATGCCCAAATGGTGGGTGAATCTTCCTTCCAGTGGGTACAGCAGAACGTCGGTATGGTCCTTCAGGGGCGGGCCGACTGTGGGGTCGGTACTTCCTTCAGGGTGGGTGCAGCTGAACGTCGGTACTTCCTTCAGGTGGGTAGGCCCATGTAGGGGGTGCAACTTCCTTCAGGTGGGTATGGCTGGACGTCAGTGCATCTCTTGGAACCAGAATATCCTCTGACTTCGTGGATGGCAGTGAGATCAGCAGTTTCTTCCTCTGGATCGAGTCCTCAACTACTGATCATGAATGGCTGACTGTACCGACTTATATGGACTGGAAAGGAGGCGTGTCCTGCAATGCTTTATGGGAAATGTTGGTGTTGCAGGAAAGTCTCCTTCCCAGGGGCACCTATAGTGGGTACATACCGACAGGGAGGTAGGTACCGGCGAAGGGAGGGACAATAGGATGAAAAGGTTAGTGATTGGCATCCTATTGCAGATACCCCCCCTCTTCATTCATGTCCGTCCTCGGACATGCGGGAAGATACTGACTTTTTGGGCTCCTTGTCTCCTTTAGAGTGCAAGAGCTGATAATTGATCCTCTCAGATTTCCTCAGAACCCTGGCTTGGTCCTCTTCTGCGGCCTCAGGTGGCTCAGAGGGGCCTTTAGGTAGGTCCTCAATGTCCTGAGTAGGGGCCCCGCTGATGGGGTTAGGATGTTCGGAGGTTCCTGTAGGTAGGTCCTCAAATTCCTGGATAGGGGCGTCAGTGGTTTTTCTGCTACATGACGGCAAATCCTGTAAAGAGAGGGGAGAAAAAAACAAGCGTAGCTTCTCTACATGGGCGGTTCCATGATCCTTCCCAGTAGAGGTGTGTATCAGTTGATATAAATTGGCGGAATGCTTGGCTGTGATCCTGAAGGGACCTAGAAATTTGGGCAAGAGTTTGGAGCATTGACCCTTCTTAACGTCTGGGGCCTGCAAATTCTTAGTTAATACTAAATCGCCTACCTGGAATTCTGAGTCTCGGCGATGTAGGTCGAAATACTTCTTTTGGCGCAGTTGGTTCTCGTAGAGGCGCGTTCGGGCTAGATCTAGAAGATCCATCCTCTCAGCCGACCTCTGAGGTTCCGATTGAACCCATTCTGTGAAAGTGGTAATTTGACGAGGATCAGAACAGTACCATTTGTAATCCTTGGGGAATTTGATGTCGACAAGATCCTCTGGATGGGGAGTGATCTCGAGTTGGCCTTTGGGAGAGCCAGGCTCGTGTTTGTGGAATTGGCATAAGGAGCAGTGTTGGACGTACGTAGCAACGTCCTTCCACATCCCTTCCCATGTGACCCGCTGTCTCACTCGTTGGTAGATCTGGCCCCGACCTCCGTGAGCAGCACTGGGACTTCCGTGGTAGAAATCCAAGACTTCGGGCTTCATAGAGTCAGGAATGACGGGTACCATTGGATGGAAGGGAGGAGGCGGTCCTTGGTGAGCTAAAAGAGACTTCATTAGTATACATGCTTGAGATAAACGATACTCACCTTTTTCTGTAGAAGAGGTGCAGTCATGAAGGATTTGTTGGAGAGCGGGATCTTCCTTCTGTGCCTGGATTAGCTTATTTTGGAATTCTTGGTTGATGTCGACAAGATCCTCTGGGGGGTGACTAGTGATTTCGTTGACCCACTGGCGGTGATCGTTTCACTTAATTGGCTGGAATCAGGGTCAACTGTATACCTGGACAAGTCATCAGCAACCTTATTGGAAGTTCCTATGGAACTCCTGAACCCGCAGGGCCCACCTTTGGAGACGGGCGCTGGGGTTACTGATGGTCATCAACCAATGGAGAGAATTGTGATCAGTGATAAGGGTGAACTTTACCCCTTCTAAACATGGCCTGAACTTGTCTATGCCAAATAGGCATGCAAGACACTCCAGTTCAGTGGCCGAATAGCGCCTATGGATGGCACTAACGACGTAAGAGCTTTGAATGCAAAGGCCAGGGGAACTTCCGCTTCAGAATCATCCTTCTGAAAAAGGTTTGCTCCTACCCCTGCCTTGCTTGCACCCACCTGTAAAAAGAATTCTTTGTTAAAATCTTGACAATTCATCATGGGTGCTTGGCTGAGTAAGGTCTTCAGTTTTTGGAAAGCTTCCTTTTGGTCAGGGCCCCAGATCCATGGTTGAGCCTTGCGGGGCAGGAGGCTAAGGGGGGCCACTACCTGTTGGTATCCCTTTATGAACCGGCGGAACCAGCTGCTAAGTCCCAGAAAGCTTCTCACATCCTTCAGGTTTCAGGGTGTGGAGAAGTCTACTACTGCTCTGGTGTTCTCCGGCTCTGGGGAGATTCCCCTTGAAGTTATTAAATGCCCAGGTTCCTAACCTGGGATTGGAAAAAATGACACTTAGCAGGATTGGCATAGAGACCGTGGATTCTTAAACGCGTTAGCAGTTTCCCTACGTCCAATATGTCTTGGGCCGCAGTCGGACTCACTACTATGATATCATCTAAGTATGAAATCACGGACTTGTACTCCAGACCAGCGGTGACCTTCTGCATCATCCTGAAAAATGTAGCAGGAGCCCGAAGGGTATTTGCTTGAATTGGACGAGGCCCTTATGTCTAATGAATGCTGTCTTCGGCTTGTCTTCTGGAGCTATGGCGATGTTGTAGTATCCTGAAGAAAGATCGATAGTGCTCATGAACGGTGAGCGTTCGATCAAGTCTAAAATGTCGTCAATCCATGGGAGGACCCCTTTCTCGACTATGGTGGCTTCGTGTAGCTTACGATAGTCACACACAGTCTCCAGGATCCGTTGGATTTCTTGACCGGTACTACAGGAGCTGCATAGGCGGAAGTAGATAGCTCGATGACACCCACTGATAACAACCTCAGAATCTCGGCTTCAATGAACTTATGCTTATCCATAGAAAACTTGTAATGAGCCGAGGCTATGGGCTTGGTGTGTTTCAGTGGTATATGGTGCTGTTCTAGCATGGTGAGACCAGGATGGTCTTAAAAAACATATTGAAATTTAGTACTGAAATTTGTGACTGCCTTGGTAACGTCTGCGGGGGCGAGACTCGTACCAGAGGAGTAGATGGGAGCAATAACGGTTGGTGGATCCAACGAAGTAACAGTTTTGGTGTTGCAATCTAGCACTACATTAACTGCATTGAGAATATCCATACCAAGGATAACCTCATGATTAAGTCGAGGGATGATGTGAAGCAAGGCTTCACCATGGTGGTTATTCCATTGGAAGGGACAACGCAACTCTCCTTCACATTCCATAGGCTTCTGGTAAGCAGTGTAGAGCCCACTGAAATCAGATTCTAAAGAGATATTATGTTCCCTGATCCACTTACCGACTTTGGGATGTATGCATGTTACTTGGGCACCTGTGTCAACTATAGATCGGAAGGATCTTTTGAAGATGATAAGATCTACATAAAGATTAAGAGG
>JAQIWE010000627.1:0-20477 GCA_034698565.1 Campodea plusiochaeta | reverse complement strand
GGAAACAAGTTCCATGTATTTCGGACATTTAAAAAAAATTGAAGTTAAACTGTGAAATTGCAAGGAACCAGCCATATAGTAAAATTTTGACACTTTGTCCAATTTTAGGCATTTTATATGGAGAAATTTAATTATTTTATTTCAAATTTTGCAAATTTTAACAGCAAATTATCTATTTTTGAACAATTTCCAAGTAATAAATAACTTGCAATTAAATATATGACACAAAGCCAGCCAGGAAAAAATAAAATAGAATGTAATGTTGAAAGTATTGAAACAAAAGAGGTAGACCTAGTTTTTTTAGCTGAATGTAAGTTGTCAAATTTGGGGCCCCTTGATTTCCGGGGCCCCAAGCTAGCGCTTCATGCGCTTACAGTGCGTAAATCCGCCGCTTCATTATTTTTTTTACTTTCAGTAGAATACAAAATCGTCGTCTCCACTACAATACCTACTATGTGTATGAAATCAAAATTTTCAGGAGAAGCAAAACGAATGTGCTGTAATTGAATTCAATCTTCTGATTTCTTTATTTTGTATAGTCTATGTATAGGAAATTTCAGCTATGTGTGCACATAACAGGTATTTCATATATAGTTACACATAGCAGGTATTAGAAATCCACTTTTTGAGGAGTTTACAATTTTTTTTTCACATAACAATTATTTCATTAGGTGGCACAGCAGCATTTTACACCGTAATGTGCAAAAATGTCATTTTCGCAAAAAATGTCACAAAGGAGGTAGCCTATTGTAGTGGAGACTACGAAATACTTTAAAAATTAGTTCCAATGTCAATTTACCTTGCATTCTAGATACTTGAAACATCTAGTCTCTTGATGTAACTTGAGAGTATCTTCATTCCCAAAGGAAATATTACAAATATCACAAATAAATGTTTGTTGAATAACTTCTTCTTCTTCTTCCATTTCACTTTCTTCTGATAAACTTCCATATTCCCATTCTGTATTGTCCTTGATTATACCCCTGTTACGACGTGGGGCCTCTACTTGCCTCGGGGAAGGTGCTAGGTAGTTAAAGAGTCAAGCAAAATAATTAATCAAGGGAAATTTCAAATTATGGAAATTTAATCAAATTCTTACAAAGATCTGTGTTTCAAAGTTAAACTGATATGACATAAAAATCATTTTGAGATAAAACTATAATTTCTGTTATGAAAGGTTTTGAAGAGTTCTAAAATAACAAGAACTTAGTCCATTTTTCACATAATATTCTTTACTTTGCTGTTATTTTGTTATTCAAAAAAAATTGGAGAACCATGCTAATAAATTAGCACTAGTTTTGAGTAGCCTATGGGACAGCTTTTGAAAGAGAAATGTTATCATGATTGTGTACAAATTTTGTATCAATTGTTTTTCTTTGTTTGAAAATGACAGTCTACCTCAACATTGAAACATTACAAGAAGAAAATATTAGTTTTTTTGTCTATCATTTCCACAAATCATTTGTCATTTTGTCTCTATTTTCAGTAATATAGGAGAGATATCAGTTCGTTATTACTGCAAGTATCAAATTACTGTAACTTTGTGTCACTTTATTTTATTCTCTAAAATAACCCATTGCTAAAATTTCATCATAATTAACCCTTCTAGCCGTTTTATCTCTAATATTTCTCTTTCCCATAAGATCACAATTAAAATTCAAAGAAACTACCTCAAAGGGTGAGTTTCTGCCATTTTTAAATGCCTTTGCAGCAGCAGAACTTCATTTTTTATAAATGTGCTTCCAGAAAGCAAAAAACCACCGAAGTATTTTGAAAGATCGTCTCTGATTGGTCTAAAAATGTCAAAACTGTTGATTGATACCATCAGTAGGCAATCAGAATCATTGATTCAAAGAAAGAATGATTTGCGTATATATACAGCAAAACGACTATGAAAGGAATTGGTATTTGCGTAAAAGTATGGCAATACACTACAGGTAGAGAATAAATACGCGTATTTATACGGCAATATGGCTTGAAGGGTTAATATTTGTTACACAGGCACATAATATTATGAAGTCAACATGAAGGTTCCCTAACAATATCGACTAAACATTTCTAAGCATTTTAAAACTATAGGGTGCATGCCACTTTGGGAGTACTACCGGTACCAAATACAATAGGCTTATAGGCCTAATTGATGCTTTTCAAGCTTGTCAGTTTTTTTAAAGTCAATGCATGGACCTAATTTATTGGTTTAGAACTCACAATTATTTCAAGCTTTGTAATTTTTGTAAAATAATCACAATTTACTTCATTTTTATACTATTATTAATTTTGTCTTACATTCCCTAATAAATATTTTTAAATGAAAAGATAATGATAATTTGAATTTAAATGATGATTATTTGAAGTTATGTATTCTTCCAACCACTAACCTCCTCTATACATACTGCCTGTGTATTCGAGTGAAAACAGCGTAATTTAAAACTCACCAACGTAGCAGTCGTCTCTAGCGGAATCATTTGAAACCTCCACCTTTTACAACGAGAATTTGAATTGGCGCATGTGCAGTGCGTTAACTTTACCAACGTAACTCGCGCCAAAAGCTGTATGTTTTTTGTACGCAATTTCCATTGCTTTTTCCGCAAATGTGTAGGCAGTAAGTAATAGAGGAGGTTATTGTTCCAACATAAAATTACCCTTTTAATAAATTTGCTTTTTGATTACCACGCAATCAAAAAAAAAAAATTTGCAGCTGAAATAAAAAAACTGAAAAACACTAGAAAAATGCCACATTGAATAACATTTCCTTACCATTATGATCTGATTCAAGTGTTGAAGTAGTTTTCTCTTTATTATTTCTATCTGGTCCTAATATTTCATATTTCCCACAATAAATCTTAAAAGCAAGCAAATCAATAAGATGACTTAGATCATGTAACACACTCTGAAAACAAACGAGAAAAAGTAATATTAGCTTTATCATTAAGCTTACACATGCATGCAAAAATCTACTTTCGTTCCCCCCAATCAACACCAGTCTCCTCCCAGTAATTTTATGCGCAAAAAAAATGGAAAAGACTTACATTTTCGAGAATTACGAACGAATTATGCGCCACACAGTAAAGGTGCATTTAGGTGCTCGCTTTTTGTGATACTTTAAGCCACAATATGTACTTTCATTTAACGCACTACCGTTTACGTGTAAACTTGTAAAACACTTTTAAGTTATTTACCTTCCCGCAGCGTGAAAAGCGAAAAAGTTCCGATCTATTGCTTGCAGATATTTTGTACTTCCCGCTAGTGACGTCAGCACACGTGATTTCTCTCTGGCCAATAATGTGCCACCTTGCTCAGAGTCCGAAAAGATATTTCTTCCTGTACAACTGAATCATTAACAAACTCCTTTTAATTATCAGCAAACTTCTTTTTGACAACGCCATGACAGAAAGTTGATCTGTCATCTGAATTGCAGTAGACGATTTTACATTTTACCACGAGATCGCCCCATCGTCTTCCTTTAGCAGAAAATGGTTTGAGTGAGCACGTGAATGCACTGCGCTTGAACTTGACAGAAAAAGTTGTTCGTTGTATCACACGTTTTGTACACATTCAAGCTACCACAAAAAGTTTTTACTTTCAAGCGAGCACCTATATGCGGCTTAACCCATGGCAATATTATATAAATTATAATTTATTTTTTAATTTATCTGCATGACTATCAATAAAAAATTGTGCTTAGTTTCTCTTATGATTGTAAACTAAAATTATTATATTGTGAAAATCAGTTTTAAAATATTTTAATAATAATAAATTAATAATACAATATTCATATAATTAAATGAACTTAAAATGAGTTGTGTCAAGGAAACTCCTGTAGTAGGTTTAATTTATAAGGTTATTTTCAATTCATGCATTTAAAAAAATATGTTTCCAGGCAACTTTTAAAGTACCCATCTTTACACTGCGTTTAAAAACATAAATTATATGGTAATTCGAATCATACCTGATATGTACCCAGTCCGATAATGGGCATTTTTAATCCATTTTGAAATGTGACAAATTTTTGTAATTGAGCCATCTATTGCAAATACAATTTTAAGGATTGTCCCAAAATCCAAAGCCAAACTAACTTCAATATATAAAGAGTTCAATTGACTCAATTTAAAGATCTCACATGAATGGTGAACCTGAAAATAAAAAATAAAAATCAACACTTAGGCTACATAGCCAATTGCATATATTAGCCTACTTCTTAATATTAAAGTATGAATTTTCAAAAACGTTTTATTTTTCATTTTAAAAAGAATAAATGTATCTATGGTCTTGGACTGAAATAGATACCACAGTTACACTTCATCTAACTAACTACCGTTGGTAATCAACATATCCAAAATCTACTTCTAAATACACCTACCTAGTCAATGTCAATTTAATTTTCTTTTAGCTGCAATGCATCAAACATTATCATAGATATTATCATACGCTTAACTATTGTCATCCAACTGGCATTCTGTGAGTTTATATTCAGCTTACAGTATTCAGAAAAATAAACACAAATAAATACTAACTAAAGAAAAGAAATGCCTTGGCAATGACATTTCTTTCATTTAGACATTTAGTCAGTTTTTAATTTATTTTTGGCACAGTTATCTCTGTCTGCCCACTTGTTCTTTCATTTTCGTTCAATACTTCAATAAACAAAAGAAGGAGACTGAAAATAAGAGAAATGCCAGACATCGCCTACTTTACTAAGCTTCACTTCATCACTATTTTGCATAATATTGCAATATCAAAAACAAATAATAAATTGACCAACCATAAAAGGTAATCTGGTAGTCTATTGAAAAATGTTCAGGAGTTTTACAAGTTGTCACCATTATCCCCTAGTTGACACCATTATCGTCTTGGATGATGATTGACAGCATTGACAACTACTGAACTAGGAGGGCAAATATAAAACTTTCTTTAAGTTAGCAGCTTCTAAGTTTCAAATCATTAAGTGAAGGTTGCAAGTACGCTGACTTCCACCGCCAACTGCTAAAAATAATTCCATATTTTAGACTTCAATGATAAATTTTTTAACGCGTATGTTAAAAGATATGGAAAACATCACTTTCATAAAACTATGTGATTTGACGATTTTTTTGAAATTTCCTGGAGTTTGTTACGGCACTAGGTCTACAATATTGACGTCTAATATACGCTAAGTCTACTGAATTTTCAGGTCTTTCAACTTTAAAAATGGTAATTTTAGATCTTTGATGACATGAAGCGCTTATGAATACTGGGAGTACAAGGATAATCGAGGCCCCCCAACTTCCGAGAATGGAGATTGAACTGCCTGAGAATGGAGATTGAACTGCCTGAGAATGGAGATTGACTTAATCCAACCTGACTAACAGACTAAATCTAACCTGACCAAACCTAATAACCTTATAGTTTTATTAAGTTAGTGCACACGAACAAGTTAGGGGACCTCGATTATCCTTGCAGTCCCTGAATACTGATAACATATGATAAATAATGCCAACAGTCTGGAACAAGACAAACAATTGCAATTCATCTCCGGAACAAGAAAAACAATTGTATTCTGATGAATAATGACATGTTGAACAATAACTCACAATGTATAATAATACGAATAATGTAGATAATTATCATTGTCTTACCTAACAAAATGCGAGAATTAATAAAATATTAGCTTTCCAAAACACAGAAACAAATCAAACAACCTCCATACACAGGGTAAACGTTAAACGCCGAAGACAGGAAAAAAATCTATTGTTTAAAGTTGCATAATGATTTAGGATAAAATTAATACCCTTTAACAAATTGCATAACAATTTAGGATAGAATTAATAAAAACCTATTTTTAGTAGTTCTTTACCAGTAGCGTACTACGTGGGGGCAACAGGGGCGATGCCCCGGGGTCCCTGAGAAAATGTTAATATAAGGGGCCCGAACCAAGGGAGACAAAGTTAGAAAAATAAAAGGAAGGAAGGAAAATTGCTTTTCAGACTAAAAAAGGAAGCCGGGAAAACTGCTGTTCAGACTAAAAAAAATTCACCAAAATCGCAGTTATATTGCAAAAGAAGGTTAAAATTTTGGTGCTCGGGTTTACGCCCTCGCAACTCAACCCAATGTACCTTCTAATTGTTTGCATGAAAAATATTTTTAGCAATTAAAGTTTTTTTAATTGGTCATTTCAAAAATTTAGCAACATTTTATTATGTAAGGGGGCCCCACAATAGCATGTCCCCCCCCCCCCCAGGGCCCCTCACTTGTAGTTACTTCCCTGCTCTTTAAGTAAAATTTGGCTTTAGATAATTACAGATATCTTCAATAGTAACCAGCAAGTTCCAAGAAGGTTAGGAGTACGTTACTTATTGACTGACCATCAATCCTTAAAATCTGTGGCGACGAGGAGGAGCATGGGGATCGAGCAATGGCCCAGTTCTTCATTATTAGTAAGAAGAAAAGTAAAAGTCGAATAATATCAATTAAATGAGAAATAAAAAATCTTTGACGTTTTAACGAGTCTCGTCAAAATTTTCTCAGACATAATCTGCTTGTAATACTATACCCCTGAGAATAAACTCACCGCTCACATTCTTCTCCCCCCCCCCTTTATGCTGGATCCTTTCTTGATTCAAATTGCTATATCGTCGTCACTCAGACCCAGATAGAAGCAGTATATTTTATGTTATTTTATTTTATGAATTTCTTTTTAATAGAAATGTTAGATATATCTGAGAAAATTTTAGTATAGTTTTCTGAAGAAAAAAATATAAACCTCATAATAAATATTAATTAATATGTTGTTAAATATACGCAGAAAATATTTGATAAAATCTAAATAAAAGAAATGAGGTAAATATTTTGTTTTATGACAAACTTCACAAAATAATAGTTTGGTCTCCATACTATATAAAAAAATCAGCCGGTTAGCCTATATTATATCAAATATTTCTATTGTTGTATTGTTTGAATAAAAAGTTCTCTTTGGTGTTTTGGGGTCTTATCTCAAGAATTAAACAGAAAATATCCGTAAATTTTCAACTTTACTGCAAAGTCATTATCAAACGATATACTAGTTTGATAATGACTTTGCAGTAAATTTGAAAATTTATTCTTGAGATAAGACCCCAAAACACCAAGGAAAAATATGAATCCCCAATTAGGAGGCTTCCACATTTATCGAGACATTTATTTATTTAAAAGTTCACATATGAAAAGGCAGATGTAAATTTCACAACTACAAATAACTCTCAATATAAATTATTGTTCTTCTTAAAAATCAAATATACAAGCAATAGACCTAACAAATAAAACAAAACAAAAAAGACATGAACGAAAATGAATTGATCAGAAAACATTGAAACTCTCTTAAAAAGGAGTTCAAATCCGCAGCAATATATTGATATGAACTACTATAGATTCATTTATACTTAACTCACTATATATTTTAATGAAAAATAAAGAAATATAAAAACCAAAAATTTCAATTTTATTACAATTTTCTGGTTTGCATTACAAATAAAGGTGATCCTTATTTTTCACTCTGAATGGAATAAAGTAAGGAGAAAATAATATTTCTCCTTGATTTAATACAAAAAATACCCCCATCAATGATATCAGAAAACTCCAAGTTAAAAAAGTAAAAAAAAACATGATTTGATCAAAGTGAAATACCCAGTAAATTCACATCTTCACAAGTTAGAAAATTTCAGTTCATTTTTCACTTGTTAAATTTTTCTGTTGATCACCTTGTCCGTTTTCGCCAACGAGATCGCCTTCTTCTAAACTAGGAATTATTGGCATAGTATGTCCATCAGAAATATTTAACTGTTCGAAAATACCACCATAACTTTTACTCATTTCACCATCATCGTAATATGCGGGTGAAGCCGGGGAAGCGCTGAGTCTTCGAGTATTACCAAGTTCTAACAATGCGTGTGCAAATGGTAAAATTTCCTCTTGATTGTTGGTAAAGGTAGGAAGATCATCTACAGCTGATTGTTCATTACTCTTTCCCCTGGTTTGATCTTCTGGTGCAGGTGATTCGTAGGTAAAATAGTTGGGAAAACTAGTATTTGCTTTAGAAGGTTGAAGAGATTTAGATGCAGAAAAGTCGTAAAAATAAGGAGTAGCATTATCGGAAACTTCGGGAGGTTCGTAACCATGATTGGCGGTACTATTAGTGTTAGAAGGTTCATAAATATGATTGGCTGATGCCGCACTACTAGTGTTAGGTTCGTAAAAAGAATTAGTTGCTGTATTAGTTGTGGGAGCTTCGTAAGAATAAATACTAGGTACAGTGACACGTTCATAAGTAGGATAAGTTTGAAGAGAATTGCAGCGATTCATTATTTTAATGGTTTTAGTTTTGGGAGGTTTATTGATAGGTTTGGTGGTCTTAGCTCTAGGGGGTTTGGTGGTAGGATTGGCTGTTTGAGGTTTAGAAGCTTCATATGAAAAGAGATTATTATTTGATGATACTCTTCCAGAAAATTCCGGTTTCGAAACTGCAACGTCTCCAGCACCGACAATGCCACCAAAATCACTAGCCGAAAAATCGGTCATCAAAGAATCAGATTCAGCAAAAACTGTGTTAATGTAATCGTTATTCGGATCTCCAGTTCCATTTGAAGAATCCATGTTTGCTAAAACCTCTAATGCAGTAGAAAGATCAATAGTTTCATCACATGTTAACATTTTCATAGCTTCGTCAAAACTTGTCTGATCAAGTTCCTCACAAACTGAAGAATTACTAGCGTCAGCACTTGCTGCCTGATCGCACGTTAAAGGAACAGTAACTTCACCACTTGTCTGAACAAAAGTTTCCTTGCGATATGCTGAAGTATTAGCTTCACCACTCGTGTGGACAAAAGTGTCTTCGTGATATGCAAAATCATTAATAGCTTCACTACCACTTGTCTGAACAAAAGTTTCCTTGCGATATGCTGAAGTATTAGCTTCACCTCTCGTGTGGACAAAAGTTTCTTCGCGATATGCGAAATCATTATTATCTTCACCACTTGTCTGAGCAAAAGTTTCTTCGTATGCTGAAACATTGGTTTCACCACTCTGATGAAAAGTTTCTTCACGAAATGCTAAAGAGCTAGCAGCTTCAACATTTGGTTGATCAATAGTTTTATAGCACGCTGAAGAATTAATAACTCCAGCACGATGACTTGACTGATTAGATCTATCATCGCGACAAGCTAACGCATTAATAACTTCTACACTTGCAGGAAGCACTAGTCGTCGATTTGACGGAGAAACAATTACACTTGGCCTCATTTGATTTCTATTTATTCCTCCACTTAATTCAGGTTCTGAGAAGGATAATCTTGATTCGAATAATGGAAATGGTCTCCACAGGGGTTGACTCTGAGTTCTTTCAACAGGAGCTTTAGGTTTCGCTAGGTTTACAGTAGGTTCAGGGGGAATTACAGAAGGTTTCGAGGAGATAAATTCGATGGAGTTTGTACTTGAACTGATATGAGAAGCTTCCATCTGTGTTCTGAGGATATTTGTTGTCCATGAAAAACCATTATTTGTTTCTCCGGAATTGCTTCTTCTATGGCTTTGTGATGAAATACTGAGATCTAAGGGTTCGTCAGAATCATCATCTTCTTGAAGTGATGTTACTGCTTGACGTTTCTTACTAAATGACATTTTACACACTTGATGGTGACAGGCTGCAGAAAATAGTTCGTCGGTCCTGTAATAAGAAGGCAAGAAAAATTCATCATCAATTTTTTATATAACTGAAAATATAAATCAAAGCGAGCAGTTCGATTTTTTTTTGTTCCTAGCGAGAATGTACATTTTTTTTTGTCATATTGTCAATGTCATAATTTGAAAGAAGAACCAGAAATGAAGAAAAATAACAGATTACTGAAAAGTCACAATCAATATATCTAATTTGACGATACTTTCGAACTTATATACAAAAGAAAAATAAGACCATAATTCCGAACTTATATACAGTGTGGCTCCCAAAAAGTGACACATTTTTTCAAATGTAATAGCCATAAAAACCAAATGAAAGAATCTTTTTCTCTTTCTGAAAAAAATATACTTTCATGATAATTCAAGTCGTATTACGACAAATAAAAAATGAAAGTGCTTTATCAGTAATAAATTTAAATGTCGGTATTTTATAATATGAAAAGTATGAACTACCGTATAGTATTTTTACATGAATTGCAAGAAATAAATTATACATAATTTTGTGGAACATACAATTTTGTAGTGCTATACATGGTGGTCCAAAAGTATTTGATTCGATTTTCAAATAGTAATATCTCAAACACTGACCTAGAGACCTGAATCTCCCTGAATCTACCACCGAATTAATCAGCAAAGTACCACTATTGTTGGTTCGAGAAAAGAAAATTTGTAGTGAAAACTGTCAATTTCAGGTCATTTTTCAAAATATTTGGGGGATGCCCCAGGATTTAGCATTTATGATACTGAACAAAAAATAATGTTTTTATTAGATCAAGCTTTCTTCCTTGTTTTCTTTCATATTAATAATTGTATATTTAAAGTTTTGAAGTTGTTTATCATTTACAGTTACTATATTTTATAATCTCTGTATTTTAAATTTTTCATTGCTGTAGTCTCTAGGCCCCTGGATTCAGTTTATTAGCGGAAATGTGCGAGAAGTTGCATAGCTTTTAGGATATTATTTGAACCAATATCTTTTAATTCTCATTCAATAAAATTTATAGATGACGGAAATAAAAATGGTATACCAGTGCTAAGAACCACATATTCCATTACAACTAATCATAATAATAATAATAATAATAATAAGTTAATTCAGTACAGAGAATATAGGCCTATTTTGCTGACCAAAGTAATAATATTGTTTTGTTCCATATACTTATTCTTATTTCACTTCAATTTTGTTTATTTCTTATTCTGTATGGTATTTTAAAATAAATGGGAGTACAATGATAATCGAGGCCCCCCAACTTTCGAGACTGGAGATCGACCTACCCGAGAATGGTGATTGACTTAATCTAACCTGACTAAACCTAACCAAACCTTACCTATAACCTAACTAAACCTAATAACCTTAGTTTTATTAAGTTGGTGCACACCAACAAGTTCGGGGGCCTCGATTATCCTTGTAGTCCAAATAAATCAATATAATATAGTCACTCACCTGTTGTTGTTTCAGTGCACTCCGATAACTTAATCCAAATAATGCAATAGCAATCAAAATACTTTACTAAAAGAATTTCTTAATTAATAATTGCTTTCAGATACGTAATGTTTATGCGTGAGTGATAACCTTATCCAGCATTTAACTTCGATTTTACTCAATTAAAACTGATTAACTTTCACTAAACGTCGCTGTTCGTGGTAGAATACACAATGGATTCACTAAACAGTCTCAGTTTATAGCATATACTTCTTCATGGAAACCAACTATATGCATTTACGTTTACCATTATCTTGTAAATAATAGCTGTCGTAGTGAAATAACTTGAGATAACGCAAATAGCGAATTGGAGATATAAGAAATTCGCGAAATATTTGTATTACGTCGTAGAAATAACTTATTTTGAATGTTGCGTCAAAGTAAAGAAAAATACAATTTTGTTTTCTAAATATATTTTTATATGGATCGGAGTTGATAATATAATAATGTAAATATTACCTTTAATAGGTGAAATATGATATACGGTAATCTAAATCTAACAGGGTTACGAACGGCAACATCTTGGGGGTAGATCGAGCGTTAGATGGATGAATATTGAGTAGTCGTTTCAATTCCATTCTCATTAAAACATTGCGAAAATTGTTTCAGAAGATTATATATTATACTAGTATGATTGATCTCTGATCTTCTGCTGTATAAGAAATATTATTTAACTGAGTTTTGCTTCTTGAATCGTTGAATGGCTGTTGAATGGTAATGACACGAAAATGTTGACATAACATAAAATACGATTATATTATATCGGTTTCCATATTCCTAAAAGTAAGAATTTTCGTGTTAATCGACATCCCCTTACAATGAGTAATGACTCACAGGTATAGTTTATCACGGGTACAAAACTCGTCTGTAAAATTAATCGAAGAAGAAGATTGTGAGAATATAATTATATTCAAAAAATATTTTTTGAAAGATAACATCAATATGTACCCGGTATTTTATTTTGAAAACATAACTTTTTTATTGAAGTAAATAAAAATTCTAGAAGGCAGGAGAAACTTCCGTAGAAAACCAAAATCTTTGATAATTAAAAAAAGTTATGTTTTCAAAATAAAAATACAGGGAAAAAAATAACGAGTTCAAAACAGCGCGAAGAATACATAAAAAATTATTTTTTATTTGTGTCATCAATAGTTTTAATGTCATTTTGGAATGAAAATTGGCAATTTTCTCAATTAAATTGCTAATGAACGGGTAACTTAATTACCTAATTTTTTAACATTTTACCCCATTGTATTAAATATCAATAAAACTTATTGCAAAATTTAAATTGTGTATAGGAAAGCATCTCATTTTCCGTTCTTTTCCTGAGTTTGGCCTTAAAATACGACTAGGAATATAATTTTTTACATTTTTGATAGGAACTACTACCAGCACAGTAAACTTTTTTAAACTTTTCGTTCCCTTCATCTGTGATTATATATCCTTTGAAGAAGAAGTAAATAATAACAAGTAATAATAAACAGCAATATTTTCATTAAAATATAATGAGGTAATTAATATTTGATAATTAATCATATTCAAAATATTGATGTGTGGTCAGGTGTTCTGAACCCTATAAAAGACGTTCGGCAACGTAATACCAGCACCGGCTGTGTAATAGTAATTGTGGTTATACAGACTTTCGTCGACATTATATTTTTAAAAGTTAGACACAATTATAAATACCGGTAATAGAAAAAACTACCGCGGTAATAGTCAGAATAAAATCACATGGGAAAATAATGTCCAACTGACAAAGTAAGACTGAGATCAGATTCAGTCAAAGCCAAAAATCTTACATAATAGAAAATCTACCAATACCACGAATTTAAACCATGAAAACAGAAATCGGTCGAAAGCCCGTAATTCTGACGAAATATATTATTGAAAAATCTTTAAACCGCTGAAAAATATATAACCAGGTCTTATTTTAAGGGTTCTTTATAGTCATTTCGACGGAATTTCTTCGACTCGAAACTCGACGTTCACCAATGATTTGACTCAAAGAAACTCAGTAACTCACAATTCTTCCAATTCGCTAACACAATGATATTTGTTAAGTTTGTCAAAATGGAGTAATAAAGACCAATAAAAAACTGTATATAACTGGTAATATTTCGACATTTATGTAATATCCTTTAAATATTTATGTAATATCATTTACATAAATGTCGAAATATTACCAGTTATATACAGTTTTTTATTGGTCTTTATTACTCCATTTTGACAAGCAAAGGAGTATTTTTTCACAGCGGGAATAATATTATCCAACACACATAAGCCGTTTTACTTTCTTTGTTTTCTATTGTACTCGTTTTCCCAAGAGATCGATAGCTGTGTTGGAAAAGATTATTCCCGCTGTGAAAAAATACTCCTTTAACAAATATGAATCAAAGACCTGCTGTGAGCTTAAACTATCTATTCAACACAATGATACAATTTTCCTGTTTATTATTAAAGGAAAAGTGAATAATATTTATGATATATCAAGTTAAGGAAATAACCATTATTTTTAAAGTACAGTTGAATACATAAGTTTGTTACGAGATGGCATTAGTAGTTCAGTCTTCCCTTTTATTCTCTCTGTGCTGTAAATGAGAAAGATGAGAGAGGGAGAAGAAAAAAAAGGAAGAGCACCCTTTAGTATAGGGGAAGGAACATCACACGTTTAGTTCTCGTTAAAACATTCAATAGCATGGAGCGAAAAATAAATTATGTGATACAGTGGGTGCGACATTCAATAATCGCGAGTGAAAACAAATTATTATTATTTCAATTTTAGTTTTATTAAAAATGTTCTCAAGAATTATTATTAGTAATGGCTAATGTTAAAGTTGCTGTCAGAGTTAGGCCGCTTTCACAAAGGTAGGAATAAATATTAATTAATTAATTAAACTGTTGTTTCTGCAGATAATTGATATTTTTGAGCTTCGTTCATTACAGTGGCGTAGGAAGGTGGGGGTTCTTGTTGTAACATTTGCATTCTTTGATCATGGGCGGTTGTAATTGTACTGATATGGGGTTGTTGTAATGATCTTGATATTCGGTATGATGTAATGTTGTCTCTGTGTCGCCTTTCAACAAGCTGAAAAGAAATTTGAAAATGTCAGATTTTTTAAATTTTTATTTGTCAAACCAAATATATAACTTCTCCTTGAGATCTCGCTAATTCTGCCGGCTGTGAAATATCGCTGCCATCATATTATATAGTTATAATTTGTAACGTTACTTTTCAGTAGTTTATATATTTGCATATTATTATCCAAAAAAATAATCAATTTTTATTTTCCCTTCCATATCTTATATTTCTGTGCTTATTCAGAATACCAATAATAGTGATGAATTTACTTTTATAACAACCCCGCAATAATGAAGCAGTGTTGAATTCAATGCAGTTATCAGGCGACTGACTTTACTAATGTCAGTTTTTGATAAAAATGATTTTGATTTTATCAGTTGAAACAGAAATTTCCTCGATCATTCATCAGTAATATTTCCCAGAAACCCCGGAGATTTAAAATTCTGTTAAAAGTAGATAATATGGGCATTTATGAACTCAGCAGTGGTGGGATGAAAATTTTATGATTTGATTTGTTCAAATTTTATCGTTTTATGTCATGATAAGTTATGTACAGATTAAATTATTTTTATATCTATTGGCAAGAATATTTTTGCAAAATAATAAGAATAAAATTTTATATTGGGCTGTAGAAAATTAATTTCACCAACAGTTCAATTTGAGGGAGTAGCATTTTAACGTAAAGCAACTGAAACTATCAAATAGTTAGAAACATTTTTTTAAAACATAATTACTAAAGTACTAAAAATATCACCTGTTGGCCATTTCATATATTATTTATAAAATTAACGGCTAACAGGTTAATGAAATAGCTATTGATATAGCAAAAAGTATAATATGGTACGTCACTACAACATTGCTCTTTTATTTGAAATAAGAGAAAGGAATTACTGAAAAACAACAAACAGTTTATAAATTTTAAGTTAAAAATTTATAAATTCCATCATTCAGACTAATCTTACCTCTGATACATTTTCCAAGTCTCTCGGAGTTTCTTTTGAAAGAAGTAAATAAACAAAGAAACAGAATCCACATAAAGCAATCCCACTAACAGTCAGTAATATTGTTTCACTTCGACTGTATCGAGAAGATACAATTATTCGTTTATCAACAGATGAAGTTAGTTTTAAATTACTGTTATTATTGTTGGCTGCTAATAACCCATAAAGTGAAATTATGATACCACCAGCACAAAGTAAAAGTAAAACTGTTAGCAATCCTGTTCGAGAACAACTTAATTTTTGGTTTTCTAATGTCGAAAATCCTAATGGAAAAGAATGCATTGTAAAAAATGAAGAATTAAATATGTTTGTGGCGATTCGAATTATAAAAACCATTTCGTTCTATTTTTTTTAACTCATCATAAGGATGTTTATAGAGGATATCGTTTTCCTTATTGTGTCATTCTATTTTCCTTGTGGTGTCTAAAAACCAATTTGATGACGTATTGTTTTAGGAGTTACGAACTATTTTTATAGGGGAATTTAAATTGGGCAAATTATTTGGAGGGACAATTTTCAATATTGGATTACGGTTTCATTTCCTTCCTTTCTTATTTTCTCTTGAGATTAGGAGGGGTCGATCTCCCCGAGCCCCTGTAAAATTACGCCACTTGTCTGTACGGTATATTACAGTCGGACTGCATTATTTATACTCCTCCTGTATATTCCTCTAGCTCCTTCTTTTTCTTGAACTCCGGATCACTCTTTGCTCAGTCTGTCAGTCTTCGCTCGCGGTATCGCTCTTCACCGATTTAAGGATAGAATTGAATAGTTTAATTAAACAAGCATCGAAGCATGTAAGAATCATCATTTGTAATATTTAAGATTACAAACTTTTATATTGAGCAGTAGGAATAAAGCAATTTAACATAGATTTGGTAACTTTACTTTCCTCGATTTTCCCGCTTATTGCATTTACCGTAGTGAATAATGTTTTACTGTCTTTGTGTCTAATTTCTTATAAAACTTATTTTTATTCGCACACCACAACATAAACGAAGATAAAAATTAGTCTAAAAGAGTCATTTATATATATTATGGTTTTGAAGTAAAATATAAATGTAATATTTTAAATAAAATTTATTTTCTCACATTCATTGAAATAAACCGAAAAATAATTTATGTACAGAACAGCAGAATAGATATCATAAATATCTAACAAAAACTATATTGAATCTATATAATGCAATATTATGTATAGTGTTTCCAAAATCTTACGGACCCAAATCGATTAACCCATCAAGGATGTTTCTGGCGTTCCAGCAATTGATAATCCTTTGTTGACTTATTTGTTCTCTTTGACCAGCCTGCGAATTGTATAGAAAATACACAATTTGAACCACCCAAACAAGTGGTCAACAGTGGGCTTACTCGTTAAAATAGTTTGAAGACATAACCAGTTTGAGTCCGTAAGATTTTGGAAGGACTATAATACTGTCTCTCTCTTTTATTTTCCAGAGAAAAGGAAGACAATGGGAAGATCACCGTCAGAATTCAAGATAAAGTTGTTGGAATCACTAATCTCAAGGTACATATATAATAGAGGAAGTCAACAAAATGAATCATGAGGTTTTTTAGAATTATGTTATTATAAGAACCGGAACCATTTTTGCGGTTAGTTGTATTTTAACTATGACGATGATAAACTTGGAATTAGCATAAAATAGATTGATTTAAGATAATATAATATTGACTGACGTTAATAAGTAAAGGTATTTTCAGTTTAGATTTTGATACTGTTTTCGCGTCATCATACGATTTCTAACCAATTTTTTATCAACAAAGCAATAAAAAATTGAACAAAAACACATTATTTGAAATTAGTTTTCAATTATTCTAGCCTACAGGGTAGTTAAAAAAATGAGACGATTTGTTTTTAGAATGTCATATTTTCTGAACTAATGAAGTGGGGAAGTCGAAGTAAATACCACGTGAAAGAACTTTTCGTTTTGTTTCCAAAAATATATAGTTTTATGGGAATCGATGTCATATCGCGACCGCTACTGCTTTCCATATAAAATTTGTCGTTGATATTATTACGATTCTAAACTAAAAAAAAATATTTTTCCCTACAGCAGAAACAAAATAATATTTTAATTTTTTTTATATAATTATTAATAAATTATAACATATATCCACTACTCCTTTGCATACTCTAATTATTATTAAAAACATTTCCTTTCTTTTTGTTATCATTTCATAGGATATCATTTTTTTCTTTTTCTTCTGTAACAACGGCCATTCACGATTTACGTTATATCTAAGGCCGTGGTGGCCGGAATACGGCATGAATTACCACAAACCATATATTTTTGGGAGGAAAACAAGCAAATCTTTAGCATGCTTTTTGTTTCGTCTTTCTATCTTCATTATTTCAGAAAATGTTACGTTCTGTAAAAAAATCCCATTTTTTTATCACCCTGTACATCTTGTATATCGCTTGACCTGAGCATACAACTTTGGACATAATTATGAATATTGTATACAAACAGAATTGATCTAAACTTTCAATACTGATCTATAACTATAAACAGTGTTTTTTTGCAGCGGGAAGCCATCTTTTCCAACACACAGATCCCGTTTTACTTTCTTTGTTCTCTATTGTATTCGCTTACCCAAGAGACCGCTAAGCTGTGTTGGAAAAGATGCTTTCCCGCAGGAAAAAAAATACTCCTTTAAAGAGTTTAATAACACATTAAAAAATACAATGTTAAAAGCATTAACACCAAAATAATCTCCTATCATAAAATTTATTTTTCCATAAACCACAATTATATTTTCAGGTCCCTCTTCAATCAGCAGCAGATAGTCGCGAAAGAGTTCGTCATTTTCAATTTGACTATGCATTCTGGTCAGCAGATGATTATACAACACCAACCAGTGAAAACTATTTTGGAAGGATACCCTATGCTTCACAACAGAAGGTGAGTCATATAATAAAAGTACACACCCCTTAAATAGGGAAGGAAATCACCACGTAATTTATGTTGTTGTTATCAGAATAATGGTTTTGGAAATTGATTAGTTATCTCATCTAACTCAATTAACCGATTACGAGGGATGGTATTGGGGTTTTTATTCAATTTGGTTTGGAGACGATATTGGTTTACGAGGGAGTGAGAGAAATTTATTGTATTGACTATATTGACGAAGTTTTGATAGATTGAATCGTTATTTTATAGAATATATCTTAAAGTTATTTATCATAATTTACATTAGGAAAACAGTCATTGAGTGAAATCTTAAAAGAGCAATTTTTTGTGGAAAAATACAGTATATAATTGGCACATAATTGTATTCATGTATTATAATAATACGCTGAAATCAGTGAAAGGCATGTTCTAATCAGGAATTTAAACTTTAAACATATGTTCCAACAGACCTAAGTCCCTACTCGAACTCTTTTTGATGAAGTCAAGTCCATCATTGGCTATTTGCGTAGTCATCTGAAAAAAAGTCAAACTTTTCAGTTGATTGGCGAGTCGACAGTCAGTCAAGATGAAGTCAAATTGAACATTTTTCATTAGATCGTTTTTGGGTTGGGCCAAGTCAAATTGAACAACATTCATTAGATTTTCTGGGGATGACTCTTTCCACGAAATTTTAGGGCTCGTCCTTCGTCTGCTCCAGTCATCCCTTTGTTTTAATTCCAGTCGGAAAAAACTACGACCGTATTATTTTTGATATATAACACAATCTCAGTGATGTTGTAACATTTCTCAATAATAAAAAAATACAAATCCGCCTCGCAAACATACGACCCAAATGTATTTAAGAAAATTGACGATTTTGACAGGAGAAAGTTTTATTTACAATGGTAAACAACGGCGATCCCTTTGTCCACCCTTTTGTTGGGGGATTAGAACTATCAAAATGAGCTAAATACATTTTGGGTCTTATGTTTGCGTGCGAGATATATTCATTTGTCGCAGTTACATAACCATTTAAAGTTGTAAAGATTCTTCATGTTCTATACTCACCATTTTCTATAGGACTTTGACTCTCACATTTGTACCTGTCAGCACAAATCAAAACACTAAATATCTGAAGGGGTAAATCGGATAAGGGCCTAACCAGCAAGTTTACACAACAACACATTTCTGTTTTACAACTTAGTAATCCAATGTTGCAGTATCATTATTATTTTGTTACAGAGATAATGAAATAGCTAATGCATTAATTTAAAAATGTAAGAACAGGATTAATTGACGTATTGTTTCGAATGAGACATCTATTCAATATGTGATATTTCTGTGAAGGTAATTTATAAGAAATGATGAAAAGACAAGAATTTTATCAGATCCATCTTCGTTCGATTGGAAGTTTCATTTTTATAGTCTGATTCTATACTTTTATGGAATAATCATGTCTCGAATAGTTCATATTCTATTTATTCTCAAGTGAATTTTATAAAAGTAGATAATAGAAAAAGTAGTATTTTCCATTATTCTGTATTATTTAATATATTAAGAGTGCAATGTTTTTAATTCATCAAATCGCTGGGGGATGGGAAATCGTCATAAAATGAAGATTCTTGTAGAAAGAATAACACCTTTTGACTTCAGAAATGAAGAGAAAATAACAAAACCGACATTATTAAATACGGTACTGCTAGTTCGATAAATATGCTCAAAATTCGTTTGCCGAGTAACTGCTCATCAAATCATATACAATAACACAGTAGAAATATTTCTTTAATCGATTAAATTGAACGGTGTTCCCTAGTAGTGTAGAACCTTTTATAACAGTTTCACTAAAACGTATAAGAATTATAAAAGATATGAAATACGTAAACAAATGTAATAATTTGACATTAGATTAATGAATATTTTGGATATTTGGATTTCATCAATTAATCTTTTCACTCTAAGTAATGAGAAGGCAGGTGTGTTTATGAGAAATGCTGAAACTATCAGATCTTTTCGTGAGTTATGCGGAAATGAATGGAAATAACCAAATCTATATCACTCGAGCAAAAGCAAATTTCTTGACGAATTAGCGTGCAAGTTAACTTCTTAGGTGGAGAGTGGTGTGACATAATTAAATTCAATAAATATATAGAGACATTGAACAGTGCAGAGGTTATTGGATTGTACATTGGCTCCCGAGGAACTATCACTAACTTTTTCATGGAGAAATTTAAAAGAAGATTAGGCCTTCAAAAGAAACTAGTCCAAGAAATAGTCGTGAGTGTGCTGAAGGATTCAATTCACATTCTGCACAACCATAT